>JARJDT010019667.1:0-10755 GCA_030264655.1 Leptusa sp. GC000079
ACGGCGTGGGCACGTGCTGCCTTCATATTTCTTCAATAACATCGTTTCGCAATTAGTTCAGTAATAAGAATCGAGATCGTCGTCACCTGCCCCAATGTGGTTTTTTAAACAAACGTGGTAACACACAAGGGGACAAAATAAACACGTCTGAATGGGTATAATACGCATATGTGTTCACGTTCAGACTTTTAAGTGCTTCAGTATGGTAATACTAAAAATAAGCTTCGAGTGGCTGCACGTGACTGATTTTTGTCAGACATCAAAGTACAAATTACCCAAAACAATAAACTATTCATTCCGAAATAGTCGTCAAATTTTTGTACATTTGCATGTACTAGTTAAAATAATATTAATACAATTATTTCAGTTACCGTCTGATTCTATTTAAATAAATTACGGCATTTTTATCGAGTTATGTCTGCATTAATTGTAAATGCAAATGCAAATTTATAACCATATCCATACTGCAGGAAGTAAAATGCGACTTGCAGTGCATGTGCATTTCCAGTAAATTAGATCAGGAAACATATTTTCAACTGGATTTTTATTATTTTTCCAGCGCATAAAAAAATAAATCGGAAAAATCCAGTTATATAAACATTATTAGAAAAACAATATTGTATGGAAACACAAAGATATTTTATGAAAACTATTAAATTGTATATGAAACTGGTGGAAATTTTGCTTGGGAATTTGATATTTATTTTATAAATGAATGCATTAGTTAAATGTTTAGTTTAGGTTTAATAAAAACAATTTAATATTGCGAATGAAATGATTAATATGCTTGCACAAATTGAAACATTCTTGGTGAATTCACTTCCTTTCATACCAGAACCAGATGCATAAATTAAATCCACATGAACAGTCCTTGTGTCCATAACAGTTATCCACGTGTGAAAAGCCAACTTACCTGAAACAAATGAAATAAAACAACGTTAGAAATATGACAATATTTGAATTGCAATCGTGTATATTATAGGATATAGCTGGGACGAAAAGCAAATATTATAAATGCAAATAAATCGGTAAGCAGTTAATTTTATTTGAAAATTAGTCATCGTTTATAGTTGTAATGGGTCAGTACCGCAAGCTCACAAGAACGAAGAAAGAAGCTTGTTTTATGTTTTAACAAATGCTGCTTGTTCCCACGGTGAGTTTAGTTCAGTTGTTAGTTTTTGCTGTGAGCTGGGGGCGATTGCAGCAGCAACACTATCAACAATAAGGTTGTAGTCCACCTAACTCAACACAATGCATTTGATATAACAACAAAAATCGATTTGATTGAATCGCAAACACGTACCTACTAAATTGTGACAAATAACAAGAAACATAACATCACATAACAAGAAATTTATCGAAAAATAATATTTGCAAACATTGATTATTGCCCGTAACAACAACGAATACAAATTAGTATTGTGTTTTGGGATCCATTACAATAGTTGACATCGGCTATCCAATGATAAGCATCCACTTCTGATAATAATAACCGAACATGAATATCATCGTCAATGATTGGATAACACGTTGTACACATGCTGCATTCTCTTGCAAAATGCCCCTGCGAATTGATACCGAGGGTGCTGCAAGCGTAGGTTCGGATGTACAGCAATATGTTCTTGTACAATTCCACGCGAAGCGTCGTCGTCGTTGCACCTACCTACTCAAATTTATCTGCATACAGCTTGATAGCAGAATGCAGACATAGCAATTGGGATGCACTTGGAGGCTGAATCAGTGAATCAGACTGTATCCAGTCTACCACTGCGACTGCATCAATTACTAAGTGGAAATACTAATGCAACCGCACGAAGTATATGGTCATCCCTGGACACATCCTGTTTTACCTATGGGCTAGGCCTCCCCATTCACAATTCACAAACCATTTCGCCAGTCCCTAATAGCACATGCCAAAATATGTGCAACTTCCACATATGCCAAATTGAAGTGCGCCATTAAAAGCATTAGAAACTCTATTACTGTATACAAAGTGTGGCAAACAAACCCAATAAACTAATTCCTTTGAAGTTGGGAAGTTGTCGTAGGACATTCTTTAATAAATTGAATTTGCGAATGTCCTTCAAGCAAAATGTATCGTTAATGGTTAAAAGTGCCGAAGATAGCAGCGAGTGAGTAGAAATTGGTGGAGCAGCAGAAGCATAATCGTGACACGACAGGAAAACATGCAGACGACCGCGAGAGACACATATCAAGGGACCACTGAATTTTGGGATGGCAAAAGTACAAAGCGCTCAAAGGGGAATTGATTTATTCCAACACACACACATACATGCGCGTAGTCAGCAGGGAAAACCAAATGAAATCACATTATAAAAGTGCGCATTTTAATCAATCAAATTATTCGTTTTGTTTGTTTTTAATTGCTGATCGGACAACTGAAACAACTACGCAGATTTACCACGCACAACTTATTTATAAACGCGTAAATGGTTTACGACCGAGGGCGCTTGATAAAAGGAAAATTTAAGCGTCAGATATCTCTGTGAATACGAGACATCTCTGTCTGTCAGTAATAACTTATACAAAAACATACACCAAAAAGTCGCATGTAAAATCATCATACTCATCAACGTGCAAGATGAACGAAAAGCGAACAAGTTACAAGTTGTTTTACATACTTGTTACCAAGTATAGCTAACATAAAACACAACGCACATGATGGCAAGAAATTAATACTTTTATTAAGTTTAATTTGCATGTTACGTTCACATCATTCAATGTATAAACATTAATACAATTTTCATACTCGCAAGTCGTAGGACTAACTAGCATGGAAGTCTAATAACTCTAAAGAAACGAGTAATACTTGTAGAATGTTGGATGTTGTAAAGCAGCAAGCGAGCAACGCGTCGAACTAGCGGAGCCGCGGAAGGCATGAAGAAGGAAGAAATGAGTGTAGGCACTAAACGCACCAAGAAACCATCATTTAATTGAGTTTATGGGAGCTTCGCTGACGCCCCGAAGGCTTCCAAGATGCGCGCCTTGCTTGGGAACTTCAAGCACAGCGAAATACATACTGCTATTAAGAATTAGATCCTTCAACGCCATTGATGTGTCGTTAATATTATTAAATAAAACGCGGGCACGTTATTTAAACTTAATGTACTTTTAATTTTGTTTTTCTCCAAGATTTTCCAACTCACTACAGTTGCAAGTTTGAAGTTGCAATATTGATTGTCAAGATTCTTAGGAACGGTTTGTGTTTGTAGTTTGTACTTTGTGCGTAATTTTGGGCATAAGCGCAAGAACAAGATAACGATCAAAGCGAAATTCCGCTTGTGATGTGATGCGATCGCGTTTATTAGGCTCGTTGAAGAAGCAATGCAATAACTATGCCAATGGCTTCCGTTGAAAACGCACCCTCACTATATAGAAATTTAAAATTAAAACACTTTCGATCAAAGGCTATTTTTACCAGGAATTGTTCTATAAGCAATCTAACATCAGCTAATTTTATGGAACAAACAGTAATTTGGGTTTAACCAACGAGGGGGTAGTTACATTTTAATACTTGCAACTTGAAAAGCATTAAAAAAATATTGTTTATAACATTTGGTTTCCGGTTGGTCACGTCACAGCCTTTGTCGGAGCATTTAAACTAATCCAGAAAAATTTTCCTTTCGAATTAGGATTTTTGTTGAAACCGAATTGTCAGTGTTTATTTGTTTACTTACTGAACCATTCCGAGTATATTGAGCACATTGTAAATGTGCGAATGCGAATATAAACCTATTTAAATCAAGTAAACTTAAAGCTCGTTTAATAGAAGACAATAACAAATTGTTCATGATTGTATTCGATGTTCATGCTGCTTACTTTCATTAATGATCATAAGAGACGAGATGTTATTGTTATTCCTGCTCATTGCTCAAGTCATTATTCTGATTGTTTATGAATTTTACTGAAAGATTACATGATGCTCTAACAATGATTAATAACTTCAGTATAGAGAAACAAATGTGCTAACTTCGAGTGTGCCATTATTATAGTAGTAAATAATAATAACACGCGCAAGATTTCCTCATATCTTGTAACTAGTCGAAGATTAAAATAAATTATTAACACTTGCCATGCCTGAAGCGTTACCCATATAGTTTGTTTTGTTTATGCTGCAAAATTACTAGGTAAACACATAAATCACTAGTCTACTCGATTTTCTTTCATTTTCATAATGCTTTGATCAAAGAAAAATGACTAACCGTTTACTAAATCTAATATCTGATTCATATCAAACTTTTCGATTTTATTACGCTTTACTACCACATCACACTGAATTGAACGGCTATAGTCGGATGCACCTAATAATCTATTATCCATTTTGCTTTCGTTATTATCGCTTTATTCGCTTTCATCACTCGTCCCCGTATTCAATAACATTGTTTCTATTTCCCTCATTGACAATGCTGTGTGCGTGCGTTGTCTATTTGAATGCATTTTGTGTCCTGCTCATATTTCGTCCGTCAGCTTTTAATATGAAACTTTATGAAAGCAATTTGTAAACTATTTACGCGCTCCATTTGTAATCAAGTAACGCACACACCATGTGAAGATTTGACAAAAGAGGAAGAAATCTAATAAATATCCTACACTATGTTCAGCCCTCATACTCTTAAATCCCCTGTCACAAATATGACGGTAATATAATTATTTGCAATAATAATATTTTCTCTGTACTCTGTGTTGCACATAGGATGCGATGATGGACCGCAAATATTAATGCACCCTGCACCCTCTGCCTGCAATTGGTGATGTGGGTCGTGATCATGCACCGACTCCTACTGTTACTGTTCATTTCCAATAGTTTTTTTTCCGACTATTTGGTGTTGCCCCAATTTCAGTGTATTAATGATAGATTTACATCTTTTGAACGTATATTAACAGTATCCAGACATTTATTAGGTTTAGCCACATGTTCATTCTCTTTTTTTTTGTTGAAATTGCCCTTCTATGCGAAACTTTTGGAGTTATTAATTGGAAATCTAAACGAGCACAAACATGATTTCCTGCATCCCAAGTTCCAAACGTTTTCCGACCTTTGACGTTTGAGTAAATCCAAACGTGTAATTTTATCACTTGCACCGATGGCAACAGATCCCCACGCGCCTAACATGCAGTAGAGCATCTCAACCTGCTCCGCGGAAAAGTACGAGGGGTTGTTTGTAAACGCAATCAATGACTACACACAGCACAGTTTACCCCAATCCCACATCAGTGTCGTGCAATTGGAACGCACGATACTCCGCAAGCAATGGCAATCGCATAGCAATCCCATGAACGATTCCCAACTACGACAACTACGTGTATATGGCAATAGGATATAGATAGATGCGGAGATGGATCGTTCAATGGCGTATGCGTGTGCTGCGTGTGAATGCGAATTGGGGGCGAAGGCGAAAATGCAAAGAGTGAAGCGACGAAGCGCAAGTTGCCCTACAACCGCATTTCTTCCACAGTGATAAGAAAACGTACTGCACTGCAATATGGCATTGTGTAAGTTTGCGAGTTGAAGCGAGACAGGCAAGTGTAGTGAGTGAGGTTATAGGGCTGAAGAAGCATGCGACATGTGCTTTTATCACCCCTCTTTTGTGTAGTTAAGTTTTGATAGTACACGCATTCAGGATTGGATGGGTTTAGAGAAACGATGGAGTTAGTCCGAATTGGATAAACCATAAAGAAAAGGATGCCTTGGCTTGAAAGATTTGAATGCAAGCATGCAAGTGACACGACCTTGAAGTTGAAGGCATCGGAAGTGAAAGCGGGTTGATGATGCAATCATGATGCCTTTCAGGATCACCCAGTACATTTTTCTGACACATTTTCAGCAACAGCACTTCAATAAGTTTTCGCTGTCCCACTTCACCTTAAATTGAACGAGTTTTTCTTCAATAACACGTTTAATAAAAGTATGAGTTGTGTCAGTAGATGGTACACATTTTGTTAGACACATATCAAATAATGTAAGCGTTTTAGATGAAAGTATGGCTCGACAACAAGGAGTGCGCACACGATACTCGCATCAATCATTCACTTTGTTTGTTCTTATTTGTTAGTTAGTTGATGTATACGACGACGACGAGTAGTAGCAGCGAACTTGTTTTCATCTCGGCTTATATACGTCTCTTCATATTCTTCTCCTAATAGAGATACAGCTCTTTTACAAGACTAACTACATTCCACTAACACGATACAACCAAACACATATCGATAAACCATTAAAGGATAAAACCTTTAAATTGCAATTAACTAATAAATTTTCAAAAAATTTCCGAAAACCGAGGTAAACTGAGAAATATGTTAAATTTTGTAAGAAGATATAGAGATATTAAAGAATTTGAGAGCGAATCACCTGAAAAAGTGGAAAGTCAGTAATAAGAAATTCAAGGAATAAGGAGTCGTTTACGTTCGACAGTAAAGGTTTACCCTCAAAGGGATTTAAATTTGAGCTTTGGATAAATACTTAAGGAGGAAAATTGTCACGAAAACTCATTTATTCATGTTTTGCATTCTCTTTATAGTTATAAACATCCATCATACTTTAAATTTCAGAGAAGTAGAAATGTAATCGAAATGCCAACAAAGAAAAAAATTCAAGCACCTCAATACTAAATTTTTTACATTTTTAACATTCAGCATACGAAGCAGTACCGATGGCGCACATAAAACGCAAACTTTTTTCAGCGAAACTTTCGCAGTAATTTTTCCACTTTTTCAGATGCCAAAGATTGAAATATTAAAAACGGTTAGCCCTTTTATGCCCTTTTGCGAGTTTTCATTTCCTTTTACATTTTCATTCTTTTTTGACTTTTAACATTTGCACCGTCCTCAGTTCGCCTTCGCATCTTTACTTTATTTTTATTTTTAACGAATCCCTTCTCATGTTTAATCCATGCA
Source organism: Leptusa sp. GC000079 (assembly GCA_030264655.1). NCBI lineage: Eukaryota > Metazoa > Arthropoda > Insecta > Coleoptera > Staphylinidae > Leptusa > Leptusa sp. GC000079. Next base: position 6,916 of record JARJDT010019667.1, read on the forward strand.
TTACGAAAGGTATAATACGCATAGAGAGCCAATGAAGTTGTACAGCTGGTTCGTGCGTAAGGGACGGGAAATAAAAGGACGACATGGAATTCGTTATAATATTTAAGTACATGTACCAATACAGACCGAGTGTTTCGTGCATATTTTGGGCATATTAAATAAACAGTTTTCCGGTTAAGTCAAACACCCTGTATGCATGTTATAAATGAAGCCGGTAACGAAATGATCAAATGCGTTTCCGCGCCTAGACCCAAAATGCTCGTTATACGCTCTGGTTGCGTGCGTTTCCTTCATTTCTAATCTCAGCGCTCGGTTCTCTTGGTATGCGATACCGTGTGTACTTTGAAGTGAACTAACTACCTATACAAAAGGGAATATGGGCTAAGGATATAGCCCTTTAACAACGACGCTAACGGGATATCCACACCGGTAATTTTTAATTACGAATGCCAAAAAAAGCTTCAGCATTTTTTGTTGGCCAAAGGCAAACAAATAAAGTCATTATTTACGTTGCCAAATTATAGGAGGAAAATAACAAAGGCCAATCAGATAATTACCCAAATACAAACTTTAATCAGACCACAAATGAAAGTCAAAAGGCATTTTTCATTCGTCTGGTTTAACTTTGGTTGGTGACTGATTGGTAACCGATTTGGTTACTGGTTACTAAATTAAGCCAAATTAACCTCGAATTGATTCTGTAAATTGTCACTTTCAAACAAAAAGATTACCTAAAAACTTAGAATAAGCACTAACCAAAACTATGAACTACGCACAGTATCAAAAATAAACCAATGTTAACCAAATCGAAAAAACGTCTAAAGTCAAAACCACAAACGCAGCCAATTCAAATAATGTTTAAATTGTAATTATGAGGATTATGACTACATTTATACAAAACAAGAACATCTATATGATATGTTTTACTAATTACGAAACACTTAATAAGTAATTAGTTATAAAACCGTTCTAATTAATCGCCCGAAATGAATATCTAATTAATTACCCACCCTATAATACTATACGCAATAATGTAGACTACGACTATATGCTTGCTACGTGTATGGATACAGCTTGAAATTTCCAAAGCGCCACTCTTACATTATTAGCGCACTTTGATACCAAATTAATGATAATAGCGTATACGTTTCGCTAATTTATATAAATTCCCAACTACCTTAGAGATAATCAACGATGAATGCAATAATGCCAATGTTATAACCTAAGCCAAAATCAAATCATCTTTGAATGAAGATTGAAGATCTGAAGATATTTTTCTGTAAAAAGACCTAATCAAAATGTTGACACATTTCAGGTTTCAGCAAAATATTTCTCCATGTCTCTCCTGTCAGATCACACAGAGAGATGACGAGGTAGAAGATGAAGACGTGCGTCTGAATCGATTACATACTAAGGTTAAGCCATCATAGTGAATGTCTACATAGGTTGGATTCGGATATGAGAATGATCATACATGTGAAGCACCCACAAACTAATTTGTAAGTTATAAAGCACCGTATGGCATATGCACGTAGTCGTATAGTAGGCATTTTCCTTTAGTTAGTTAATATTCAAATTGAAGTCGACTTTAATTAATGCCGCACTAAGGTATACGCCTAATACCTAATACACAAGAAACTTCCTTACCTATGGTGCTACTGCTTCAAGGAAACTATGCCTAAAGTTCGCATTAGCAATAGTCAATATTAATAAGCGCAGCCAAAGTAATCTCGTTTGATTATCACTAGTTCACTGTATATATTTAAGTCAGTAATCGAAAAGGTGTTTGTAAATGACTATTTTCGGTTTGTGGAGAAACCACAACCGATTGAAGCAAATCGAACAGCTCTAACCGAAATAGTATATGAATGGGAACAGCTTTAACGTATCGAATTATTTATAAGTTTCAACGAAAAGCCTTTCAATTTAACATGAAAAGCTACTCACTGAACCCATTGGAACGATTGAATGATTTTTGGCGCCCACTGCATTAATTTTGAGTTTTTACTATTACTAATGAATGCCTCAGTATTGGAGTGTTTCTAAATTTATGAATTTTGTCCAACAATTTTAGTTGAATAAAATTAAAATGTTAATGTTACAACAGTGGTTAATGGCAGGTTACGGTGTGATAATGACAAAGCTGATGTTGATTGATCATTTGTAATAAACACCCCTTGGAGGAACATTATAAAGTTGTATGTTAGTTTCGTATTCACATCCCATCAGAGTTATTCATCAACACACTTGTCCATGTTGCATCCGTACACGCAACCTGAATGAGGGTAAAAAACAAAAGAAAAAAATGCTCAATATACGCTAGCGCATATGAGCTTACTATGTTTATATCCATAAACGAAAGTGAAAAGTGAATACTACATTGCTCATGCTAATATTAGGAATATTAATGAAAGAACTGAAAGAAGGCACCAGAATTAGAGTGGATAGTGTGAACATGTGTGAATGAAAGACGCCCTTTTCCGTATGTGATGAAGTGACATTGATTCAGGGACTAATTAAGCCATTAACACTCAACAATAATGCGTTTTAAGACCCACTAACGTGCAATTATTCATATGCAAATTGGTGATTTGTTAATTTAATTAAGGTAATGCCTCCTGTCAACATTAATTCATTCCCAGAGACCAAACACATTTTTGCCTAAAAAATATTAATTAATTGGCATGGCAATTGAAGACTTAATGGAATTTAATACATTAATGTGTTTTAGTTATAATTAAAATCGTTTAAATCGTGCATAGAAAAACAGAAACGCAATATCGACCACAATCGATGCCTATATTTAATTGACGTAGAATAATTCAAAATTATTTAATGATAATCTATATGCCTAGATACAGACAGGTTGAAAGTTTCAATAATTCCTATTCATTGACTGAAACTGAAATTAAAATCCAAAATATTTGAATACATTATGCATAATGTGCGAAATTATTTTGGGAATTGCCCGATTTGTTATGGTAACGAATTCGTAATTCGTGTCCGATGAGCAAAATTAATAAACGTACCAGCTATAAAACAAAATGTTTGTGAAGTAGTTACGGAAATATATCGTTCGGCAAATTCGATCAAATTCGAATATATCAACTGTTTTCAAGAATTAATATTTAAATGCGCAATCATAATGGTGAAACTAAATTTGTTGGAAATGAACAATGATACGGCTTTTAAGGAAATCGACTTCATTAGCATATCCAAGTTTTATCGATATCATGTTTTGATGTTCATATTACGAATTACTCTGAAACCCTGAAATATGTATAATAAATAATTACAAAGTAGTGTTTACATTTAAAAGGCGCACCAGGCACCCCAAAAACGTTTCAAGTTCGCATAGATAAATTCTTCATATTATGTGTGCGTAACTATTCCGAGCCTAATATTTTATCATCAAACGAACTCATTTATTATTCCAGTGGCGTTTAAATGTATTGCTTTTGAATAATTTTGTGCTGTATAAAATGTCTATTATAATGTATAAGCATATCTCTGAAAATCACACAGTCAGCCTTGATCTGAAACTCGGAATGATAGGTAACCAAAATCCAAACGTAAATGAAACGCGAACAATGCAAATGTAACCGACGAGACGAAAACGAAGAAATAGCACAAGAGGCATGCGGCTGAGATGTAACTTTGTAATTTCCACATCTATAATGAAGTGTAGGTTGACACCGACAGCGGAAGAAGACTGGTAGAAGAGAATGCGGAGACGTGCATTAATAAAACTACCCCCTTTCGCTCTTAAACATATTCATAACGCATTGTTTTGATATATTGCTTAAGAAGTTTCGGATGCCTTGCTTCCGCGTGAGACGC
>JARJDT010019668.1:0-10103 GCA_030264655.1 Leptusa sp. GC000079
TCAAAATTAATCGCAGTGTGCCTTGGTCGGAGCCGCCAGGAAATCACAGCTGAGCAAAAGAAATCTACAAATGTCGCTTCATCTGGCTTCATCTGATGTCACGCGCTCATATAGCATGTTATCAATCCAGTTGTATTATATAAATCCATGATCATCACTGACATTTGTTGAATTTTCATGTATAATAATAATGTACACAGTTGACCAATAAAATTGAGCATTTTTGTATTAGACTTTACGGTTCACTTTTGCCTCCAGAATCTGGCAGTGCTCGGTGGGTCTTTTGTCACGGGACACCCTGTATACGATTCACTCCTTAAATCATTCATAGACAACAATGAAATTGCCAATCAAATTGCCAATCAAATTGCCAAACTAAACGTATATGATTTTTGATATGACTACATCAAAGATAAACCGCAAAATGTAAACTTCATTTAATCAAAATTGGCGGAAATTATACAATTCACAACAAAAGTGATTCGTGAATCGTTCGTTCGCATCTTTGTTTGACGTTCACATTTCCTGATGTTATGCCGTTCTCATTTTCACACTGCGCAAACGCAGCACGAATCACTTTTGTCGTTTTTTGGCTTTATTCCCGGATTTTCTCATCTATTTTTATTAAATAATCGTGAAAAACAGAATTTAATTTAAAAATTTAGTTGTTGGTAATTGTAAAAGTGCGCGAAATTTCAATTTGTAATTGTTCTTTTAAATAAATATTTACATGTAATATATCCTATTTTTAGATCATATTTACGTTTTGTTTTATTGAAACCTAGTTGTATTATATCTCCTTAAATTATATATAATTGTAGACAAACAATCGTTATAAGATGAATGGTTCAAGTTTCGAAAAAATAAACATCTTAAATACAACTTTGCATATTGCATAAAACGGTTTGTATACAAATTAAATTTTGATAAAAAGAAAAAATATCTTAATTATATTTATTAATAATAAATATACCAAATACCAAATGCCAAAAATAGTTGTGGTTTCCAATTCTTTCCTAATGATTAAATGACTAATAAGCTGTCAATAAATCGGAAATGTAAATGTTTCCAAACTAAACTTGAATTAACAAAGTGAGAAACTGCTTTTATTGATCTTAAATTACGAATAAATTAATACTACGTATTATCACACAAATTATCATTTATCACATTCAGTACGCCATGCTCAAGTTTTATCGTATTTTCTTGCCTTCTATCAAAAATCAACAACAACAAACTACCAACATTTAAAACTTGGAATTTGTGATTGCGAAGAGATCCAAAATACCAAAATTAAATGTTAATATTTATAAATAATCAATGTGAATGCGTTTCAGATAGGAATAAAGCAACATTAGAGATTGGAGTGAAGCAAAAACAGCATAAAACGAATATCCCTAGTTATCCCTAGTATTTACAAAACAACTTTATTGACCAAAAACACAACTTAATTAAACAAATGTATTGCTCAAGATAATTAGGGCCCCATTTCATAAACAGACAAGTTGCAAAGTCACTTAGAAATTTTTGCTTCGTGTCCGAAACTTTGTAACCAATGTTTGTAACTTAATTAGTTCAAATTAACATTTATAAAACGGAAAAAAATTGCAAAGGGCAAGATGAAGAGTTAACATCATAATTTTAAACTATTTTTATGAATGTTTTCTTTGTCGTGTCTGCATTTAAATTTAATATTTAAAATATTGGTTTACGGGGGCTATTTTTAAATTTGTCTCGGACACAAGATCAGTTAAATCCGGCCCTGCTTGTATGTTTTTTTCGTAATGTTTAGCTAATACATATACTTGCTACTTTACTATTTGTAACTTCAGTTGGTAACACTGATTTTACACTCTCCCTTTCAATATTTCCAATATTTAATTAATCATCCCACTTCCCTTACTATACAACACATCGCTTTTAAATTGAAATATTCTCAACTCAAATTTGAATTTTATCTGGTTGTTTTGCAGGCCAAAGGTGTGCCAACTTGACAAGGGTTCTGGGAATATTTAATATTCAAATTAAGAACTACGCCACTGTGTAGTAGATACAAAATACCAAAAAGAAAAATTTCAAACGTTGAAATCAGAATCAAATAGTAATGAACTTCACTTACAATAAAATTACAAGAAAAACCTATTTTCTTTTTCTCTTACATTACATGCATGAATCATGAATTCCTCATTAAATAACTAACCAGATTGTTGCCAATGTTATTTATTTCAATAAAAACAACCATGTAGACTGAAAGTGCGTTGTTGAGTTAAGTAATTAACAAAACAAATATCCTAATTAAAACCAAATGAAAATTTAGTCGATTTTCAGTTGATTTTTGGCATTGCTCAACCATCATGCCAACCATCATTAGCTCGTCTAGCTAAAACCTATTCATCAACTCCGATCAGAACTTCTTCATTACAACAAATCGTAACAGTGGAATTGCAAAAATAGAATCAAATTTTATTCAGCCACCATCTTATAAATTAGAGCTCTAGCTGCATATGATCTGCGTTGTGCCAGGTTATTGACAAGTAAATGCAGCCAGTTTTAGATTGGATAAAACAGACAAAATACTAATAAAGCAGTGATGACTTACGGTAAATGTTAATGATATCGTCGGCAAAAACAATATGTAAGAGATGCCACTATTAATCGTTAACGCAATCTTCAGCAATTCGAGAGGTTTTCGTTTTTTAAAAACTGAAGACCTGTGCACTCGAGCACTATTTTCTCATACATACGTAGATGCACAGTGCGCTTTGCGTTTAGCTCTGTCGCCTTGTGCTTGTGAGTTGCGAGTTGCGTTGCTGCCGATGCCGCGATGCCGAAGTAAAATAAAACTCGACTTCCCGTGTTCGCGTTTATAAATGTGTATATTTTGAGCAGCGCTGTCACTTTTCAACCGTCAGCTGTTTTCATGCATTGTTGGCGAAATTATTATTATCAAACATATTCAATAAAAAAATCTCTATTAAATTAATTAACACACAAACATATGCGAATCAATATGAGATGAATTAAAATTTTAACATGGCTTGTTATAATTATAATAATAATTAACCTTGAAATTTTAAAAATTTAAATCAGAATGCTTAAAATCTGGCAACGTCGCAAAAAATGATTACGCGTGCGCAGGTGCTACATTGCGGATATCTACATACGAGACGCATTCGCATTCGTTTATGGAGTTTCTGAGTTTATGGTAAGTGGAAGTATTTTAGAATTTTCCTTGAAAGTTCCCAATATTATTTGTTTAATTAACGTTAGTACGATTGCACCATTAATTAGTAATGCGTATTTTTCATATTGCCGTGAACAAAATGGCTCGTTGTTGCTATAATTTCAAAATATTCCCCAAGTTTCCAAGTGTTTGTTGCACTCTGTTGCAAACCCAGCCAAAACCCGAAATTTCCAAGTTTCATTGAATTAGCAACATTAATATGACCAATCATAATAGTTCAGTTAACATTACATGTCCTTTCTCTATAAGCAAGAAATAGCTGAGGTCTTGTTGCTATTTTAATCGTAAAATACAAAAACTCAAATGTGATCAAACCAAACTGAAAACGACGTGCGTTTGTATTTGTGCGCCTATGGCATTTGCATTGCAATTCAAGTAATGCATTGTTTGAATGTGTAGGTGGGCACGGTGCACGCAACGCACTTCAATTCATTTTCATCTTCTACTTATTTTATTCTAATCAATTTTAATTTACGACTTTACAATATTAATGGCAAGCGAGACAGAGCGTTTCGTGTTTTTGTACACAATAAATTCGCGATGACTAAAATATTGGTTTTTAATTCCTTTATTTATGGATATTCATGTTGAACGTTCCAGGTTCAATGTCGTGCAATGTTTATTTTAATTGTTGTTGCGATATTTGAGATTATGGATATTATCAGTATCAGTAGGACTTTTTCGGGCTTTTTAACATAGATCTATTCATCATTCATAATACATGATTTAAATAATGATTAAAACATATCAAAACTGAGAATTGATTGAAATCGCAATAAAGCCCAAGTACGGCTCAAGTTCAGTGGCGCTCATTGGCAAGTGGCAGTTTCATTAAAGCGTGCAAGTCGATTCGGGTATTGAAATAAAACTCAACGACTGGCTATTTGGGTTTGGGATACTATCTTTGACAAAAGTAAATAACGCATAGCTCATGAGTATTTTGTAATTTAAGAACACGTGCTTCACGTAATTGACGTTTGGATTCATAATGGCCGCTTCAATCACGTACAAAATTACCTCTGCATTCATTGCCATCAGGCGACTCTATGCAATTTTCAACGCACCTTCAAGTGTTAATAACATTCTAAATATACAGTTATCAAATTTATTACATAGTTTTTTGAGGGTTTACTGTACGATTTGAGTTCATTTTATTTCTTTTTACCAAGTTATTAGTACGCCACTGGTTGGCGTTTCATACCGTTTTTGTACTGCGCGTGCGCAACAAGCATGGATATTTTCATGCGAGAGCGAGAGTTTTTAGTGCTGTTGTAAATTCAATCTGCCGAATAATTAAGACAATATGAATTAATTATGAAGGTAAATGCTTTCAAATTAGTTCTTCATCAAGACGTGTGGTAAGTTTGCAGGAGTCGAATATTTGCGTCCAGTCACATAACGCACAAACTTTTCCAGTTTCCACCTGACACCTAGGCCAAACCGTCACATAACAATTTTCGTGCTCATTATTGTAGGCGCTAGTAAAATTGAACTTTTCAATCAAATATTGCCTTTCGTGTAACTATATTTCATATTAATCGGAAGAAGGGATGCTATTTTATTTGTTGGGTATATTGAAAACAGGCTCGGTTCTTGTTGCGTTGCACCAGCTCTAAATATAAATCGCACAGCATTTGATTATACAAACTTATGTTTACTATCAACTTCGTTTGCATTCACTAATTAAATAAGAATTGTACAAATTCACAGCCAAAATTGAGTATTAGTTTGCATCAGGCTTGTTATTCGGTATTACTAGACTTTGGCCCTTTGTTTTTTCCGTATTTTGTGAGGTAATTTATTAATATTGATCTATATTGACGAAGATAATGAACATTTTGTCCTTGTGATGTTTATATGTATTGTTTAAACATGATTAGAGTTTGCTTATGAATAACGAGGAACTTAACAGTTTCAGACAATATGTTGACCAACTCTGAAGTAATCACAAACAATAAACCACCTGAAACAGCTATACAAAAAATAACAACCATGGATCAGTCTGATGATGTCACTGGGGCACCAAAACCTGTCTTGCATCAAGTTGCCAACACGCATCAGCTTGTGTATATTCAAACACAACCCAACCAGAAGCTGAATACACTAAATACTGTCAGCACCACCTGCAACAATGTCATCATACCACAATTACAACTGCAGAACTTGCAACCAATGCAAACCAAGGGCAATCAAGGTAATATGTTGCTTGGAAAAGCGCCACTCATGCTGCACAAACCCAAAAATGGAGGCGTCACTTTATTGCTGAAACCTGTAAGTAAACCACCTGACAACATCCTGAATGCTAGTCGGTTGCCTATGAAAACCATTGGCAAGTTTAAAAGTGAGACAATGGTGCTGAATAATCAGGGGAAATTAATGATGATGCCGACTGTTCCCTCTAATCGGTTACCCGTCACGGCCACTACCAATACAGTCCAGTCGAAGTTCTCGTTTATGCCATTGGTCCAAAGTGTGCAGAGCGTTCAGAGTCCGCATCCTCATCCGACAGGAACATTTATTAACTTTAAGATCACGGATAGCAAGATTACACTTGAAGATAATATTGGTTCTGAAGAGGTGTTTACGGAAAAGAAATCTGGAGAAGGTCCTGCGGTAATTGTTGAAAATATAGTAACAAATGAAAGAATTCATCCTGAACCTGATCCTGCTCTAGAGAAAATCAAAGACAAATCTTACGAGTTGTCGATCGTTGAAGATTTGGAACCGTTTCTTTCTCTATCTGTTAATTCAATGCAAATGGAACAAGGAATTACTGAAGAGACTGAAAAGACTGAACCAGTAATACAAGCACCACCAACGGAAGACATTGCAAAACAACGTTATTCCGCGATTCAAGGTGTCTCAATCCTTAAACGCGCATACAGCCTTTCCGATCGCAAGTCATCTTCCGGTTCAAACTCGAATGAGAAGTTATTTGACATTACACCCACTACAATGAGCACCAGTAGCGCTGTCACCTCCACTCCAATCCCACCAGCACCTGCACCACTTGTGGAACAATCGCAACAAATCATAACAACAATCTCTGATCCTGCGACCAAAGAAGTACAGATACAAGTGAGCAACAATAATAAAGCCGATTTTGAAGAACCTCCAGTACAAATTCCGGTTATCCCTACACCGCCGCCCACGAAACGCAGTCGCAAATCGACCCTTTGTCTGCGCAAAGACTATCACGAAATTGAAATCGAGGTGCCTGTCAAAAAGGAGACCAAAAAAGTGGAGCCGGAAGTAAAGATAACCGCGAAACCAACAGCAGCTGATTTTAACTTTAACATTTTGCTTGAAGAAGATATCGCTGATATTTTACGCTGGGAAGCTGGCATTGGTACATTGCCAGGATCAAATTTGCGCTACTTTATCAACGAGTTTGGGTTTCTTGAATATGTTACCAAGGAAGAGTATGGTAAGATGACCCAGGTGCCGAAAAGCCGCAAGGAAAAACGGCAGGAAAAGGCGAGGAAGCTTGCACAGCCGCAGACACAACTACAGATGCAGGAAGAGATGCGTTGTCTGGAATGTGGATGCTTCGGCATGGCTACTGAGTTCATCAATCCGAAATATTGCAGCGTTGATTGCATGAATGTTGGGGAGAAGAAAGCACTGCATAGTCAAAACAGCTCAAAGATGAGGAAGCGAAGTTTATCTAATACTAGTAGTGTGGCCTGCAGTACTCCATCACTTAGTTCTGCATCCGCAAATTTATCTGCGTCGATTGCTGCAACTGCTTCGAATTTGTCGATTTTGCCCAAGAAGCGCAAAGTGGAAAACGGAGATTCAAAGGAACCTTCCTCGGACGATGACGCCAGTGTTACCACTAACAATTCGCATGATAAGTTTTATCCATGGCATTGCACTAAGAAAGGGTTCTCGTGGGCTAAGTACCTAGCGCATATTAACGCGATCGGCGCGCCGGTTAAATTGTTCAAGGATCCGTTCCCATACAACAGGAATGGTTTTCGTCCGGGTATGAAATTGGAAGGCATTGATCCGCAGCACCCATCTTACTTTTGCGTAATGACTGTTGCAAATGTCCAAGGGTACCGAGTTCAGTTACATTTCGACGGGTATCCTAAGAATTACGATTTCTGGGTTAATGCCGATAGCATGAATATTTTCCCGGCGGGTTTCTGCGAAAAACATGATCATGTTCTGCATCCGCCACCCAAGTTCCTGGATTTCAATTGGACTACTTACTTGAAGATGACTAGAAGTACTGCTGCACCTAAACATTTATTTAGTAACCGCACCGGAAGTGCAATATTCCCGACTGCTTTCCGTGTCGGAATGAAACTTGAAGCAGTTGATAGGACGAACACCTCGTTGGTATGTGTGGCTACAGCAAAGGATCTCATGGATAGTCGCATCCTGGTGCACTTCGACAGTTGGGATGATATTTACGACTATTGGACGGACCCGGCCAGTCCTTACATACATCCAGTTGGTTGGTGTGATAAGAACGGACATCGTTTAACGCCCCCCAATGGTAAATCTCATTTCTTATTCTTTAATAAATCGCTACATTTTGTTTTATTTTGAGTAGATTATCCAGACCTGGCCAACTTTACATGGGAAAAATATCTGAAAGAGACAAATTCCACAGCTGCACCAGTTCGAGCATTCAAACAACGCCCGCCCACAGGTTTCAAGAAAGGAATGCGTCTTGAATGTGTGGACAAACGGGTCCCCACACTCGTCCGAGTTGCTTCCATTGTTGAGGTGAAGGATCACAGACTGAGAGTATCATTTGACGGCTGGCCGGATCGTTATTCCTACTGGGTTGATGACATTAGTCCTAATATCCATCCAGTTGGTTGGTGTCAGAAGACTGGACATCCTTTAGAACCACCTCTGAGTAAGTTCACAACTGCTCTGCAACAAATAAAAAATGTATAATCAATGCAAACTAAAATTGTTTAGCTCCTGATGATGTCTATGACTTTCTGGAATGTGCAACAGTTGGCTGTCGCGGAGTTGGAAATATTAAAGGACCAATATTTACGACGCATACAGCACAGAAATATTGTCCATATGCAGACGAAAACATCGATATGGATAAAATCAATCCAGATAGATTGCTTACACCAGACAGGGAGTTGGAAGCTATTGTACCAGTGAGTCGTGAGCCCAAAACGTAATTTCAATATTTTTCTCACTTTTACTTGATTTAATGTTATTGTTAACTTTTTTAGAAAAAAACTTCCTAAGAAAACATATGAAACCAATTCAACAAAAACTGAATGGTTAGAGGATGCTGATACTAAAGAAAAAGAGTTCCCCAAATCACCCATTTTGCTTACGCTTAAACAAGACCCTTTGCTTGAGGAAATTAATATCGAGGAAATGAAAATGCGCGAGAAGCACTCAACTTTTTTTAAATGTTACGCGAAAATTCGTTCGGATCCGCGAGATTGGCCGGTCAATAAAGTGTGTGATTATGTGAAGTCGCTGCCTTTTGTGAGAAACTCGGATGTGTTTGCGCGGAATTACATTGATGGTGAATCGTTCCTGATGCTCACACAACAAGACTTAATCGAAGTGCTCGAATTTAAACTGGGTCCTGCTATCGCGTTATATAATTGCATTTTGTTATTACGAAAAAATATCACTGCATGTACATAATTTTTTCTTCATTTTACACATTAAGCATGTACATACATAGTATTTCGTTTTTTCTATATTAGTTAAATTCAATTGTGTAGTATGGCAAGACCATTTTGGAGATGAATATGAGAAGTGGCTCATTTGTTTTTTTCCTTCACATATTGTTAATTAGCATGACAAGAAATGTTTTGGTATCTTTAAATTTATTCATCATTGTAATTTAATGGTTAAAATTATGATTTAATTATTTCCATAATTGAATAATTTCAATTTTTTGTTCTGAAAAAATAAGCAAAACGATAATTTTCATTCACATACTTCCATAAATTCAATAGTTTGTGAAGTAATTAATTACTATTAGATTATCGTTTAGATTATGTTCGTTATTTAATAAATATAAATTATCCTATATACATATAGGTAGAGTTCAACTTCATAAAATTTGTGTTTGTTTAAAGATATAAAAAATTGCAGGACACAATTTTCAATAAATTTAACCCAAATAAAATAACAGTTATGAGTACAGGGTGTTCCATAAGGCTCGGAGTTGTACTACAGGCCACCCAACATACAGAAAGCTTCGGCGATTAAAGCATAGAGGTTTTTAAATTTGGGACGCGACAACGAGATTTTTAATGCGTTTAGCTAATAGTATATGAACAAAATTTCGATTTACAGACAGAATGAAGGGTTCGGCGACTGAAGCCGGCAGCAGGATGTTTACGTTTGGTACGATGTTTGATATGCATCTTTATCCAGTCCTGTCTTCATTTATTTTGTGTTTATTTTTTGTTTATTTTTTATTTATATGAAATTGTTGGAAAATCCAACGAAAATGAAAAATTAAAATGATAGTATGGTTGTCTACATACCACATAAAGATCGGTAAAGCCATGGTTACAGCGTACCAAATGTAAACAAATCCCTAGTCGGTTGCTGGCCGTAACTTAGCATACTGAAAGGTTTCTGAGATGTGTACAGTTCATTCCCTCTAGTAGTGCATGCTCTAAGGTTATGCCAGCAGGAAGCAGGAATCCTAAACATTTTTTGTAGAATCTATCAATTTTAATTTTTCAGTTAAAACCTTCATATTTTTTGTATTGTGCATTTGTGCACCACATTGGATATATGAACATAAATTTTCTTAGAAATTCAACATTTTGAAAATCGTTTTGTGGTGGTGCGCATGCGCGTGTCACACGAACGAGGAGAATCAGTGGCATATTAGGGCTGC
>JARJDT010019681.1:0-19428 GCA_030264655.1 Leptusa sp. GC000079
CGAGATTATTCAATTAAATAATTTTTGCTATCAAATTATCGAACATCGAGAGCTCTCGACCGACATGCATTCAAGCCATTACAAGGACTTTTCAACTGCAAAAAGAGGCTAGCGTAGGCGAGCACTGGCAGAATTCTATTAGTTCTTAACATTATAAGGATATTCCGTGCCAGGACGTCGCTTTCTTTTTGCCAGCGACATCAGAAAATCGATTCACTTGACTGGAAGCTAATTGATACGAAGGTATAATGCATCTTATAGCGAATTAATCGAATTAAGTTTGTTAGAGGATCTATAACGAGTCCTGCGCGGTATGTTCGCAATGCTAACACGGTACTAGTGAAGCTATTCATGTATGTTATACGGGGAAACCTTTTAGCTCTGGTAATTACTTCAGGGCACTATGCCTCTTGTAAACTACACCCATGGCTACGCTTTCTATTCACATATACACTGTTGTTCTTATGCACAGGCGAACGATGTGCGCACATTAAATAACGCGAAGCAAAATTTTTTAAAAATCCCTGCACGACGACAATTGGTCACGATGTCTTTTTAAAAACCAGCCCATCATACATTTTAACAATATTAACGAGCGAAACGACCCCAAAAAACAACGCGTCCATTAAGCTCAAGTGAAATGAAATTAGTGATGCTGCTGGTTGTAGGCGAGAGTGCCCTGGAGTTTGCTCTACATTTGGTTTGGTCAAACCCTTAATGTTCATCCGCAATGCATGCAGGTGCCGTACGATTTTCCTCCGCAGGCAATTGCTTTGCTCTCTCTATCTTTGCTGGACGCGATGAGTTTTTACGCAAGCCACGGCTTTAATTAGCGGACGCTTTATTGCGACTACAAAGTAGCGCGGGTGACCATAATACGACTCAAAAACGACACCCATAACATGAGTGTTGCGACATCAGGGAGCAGTGTTGAATCTAATTATCACACGTACCTAAAACATTCTTACAAATGGTACTCAAACGTGCTCTAAATCCAACACTGAACACTGGTGATAACATAACTACAAGTGGACCAAACACAAGCTGGATTTTAATGTTTCTATCCCTCGTCCGTATAATTGACCGTCATGAAAGTAACGCACAATAATCCACATCCCACCGTACGTACATATTTATTTATATTTTATGGCACTCTAATCCTATCTACAAATTCCCTCTTTGCATTAATTAATAATGAATTACCCAATTAAACTTGAACGCACGTTTTGTGCGCTATTTTCTAATTCTCAGCCAAAGTCTATCGTAATTACAAACTACTATTTTATATAGTTTGCATTCAAGTGCTCTTTTGTAATTTTAGTTTGTCATAAACATGAATAATTAATTTGAATTGCTAGAATAATTGATTCTAGCAATATTATTTCATAATCCTTAGGCTGTAGTCCTTTTTTTGTTCATGGTGGTATTAAAATGTAAAAGGACGCAAGAGTCAGTAACGGAAAAAGTAATTTATGATTGATTTATGTAAGAATTTCCATGTTAATTAAGAAAGTTGGCTGAACATCAGCGCGCGTTCATTTGATTTCAAATATTTACAAGAAAAAATGTTTTCTTCCGTTATTGATCACGCGCGCTCAAAGTTTTAAAAGATGCAATGCACGACATTCTTGTAAGAGTAGGATGATTATTAATTTTATTCATTTAATAGTATATTCGGCCCCTAGTTTGGAATGGGAGGATTTCCAACGAGTAGCAATTGTGACATACGAGCCTCTTGTGTTGAATGAAGGTCATTCAGTGTTTGAATTAGTTACGTGCGGAATGAAAATATTTATTTTAATACCAAATTTTTTTTATAGTTTTTATTGTTGATAAGTTGATATTGTTGATCAGTAAATTTTCATTTGTTTTGATAAAGTTTAGCGGACTATTCAAGAGAACTTACTAGGATCAGGATTACTTTAGGGCGTTGCATTGTTTGCGACAAACTCGATGGTGCATAATGACGAAAACAAAGGGAAAAATTAATTCAATTTATTGTTTCGTTATATGCGAATTGTGGACTATTTACAACTGAAAAGGTTCACTATCCTAGTATAAAAGCTCCTACTGTTTCTTGTTGCCTCTCGAACAAATGAACGAAAACGTAAAAGAGAGAGCAATAGTCGCAGGGATAGATAAAGGATTACTATTATTATAACATTTCCCACTGTATGCCATTCGGATAAGATTTATATGCTGCTTCAGATAAGGGCAATAATATACTATACATAAAGAGAGAAAGTGTAATCTTTAGGGTGGAATAAAATTCGGCTGGACGGCTTTTCGCTCAAGTAGTTGTCACTCTTTGCGCGACTTGTCTACCTTCGAGTTTGCAAACTAGTTAATCGCCGTCGAACAGAAAGGAGTTTTCAACACAATAAATTCATCATGGACCACCTACCGAGAATGAATGCCGAAAGTGTGATGCATCACGCTCAAGTCAAAAGCAAAGTCGAAATAATGAACGTGAGATGCTAAGCAAAAAACTTTTGTTTCTCTAAGGTCCTTTCTATATCGCTTTACAACCACTTCGAACCACTTTAGATAAAGTTAAAATCAAAGCCGCATAATTGCTGTTGACAAATCCTTTAAGGTAAAACTTTTAATGAAACTTAATTCTTTCAAGTACTTACTAAAGAAACGCGGATCTATTTCGAAGGATGCAGAAAGTAATTGTCAATTTAATTGCATTTTATCATCAAAAGGATAGGAAATCTTTGTTCTTGCAAATCAATTTTTGCTCGAGCATTTTGTAATGGATATTTTAAAGTTATATGCTTATTATTTAAACGAAAAGGTTATTGCAAAAAAAGGATAACATATTCAAACAAGTATCCAATGATAGTACATGTATTTTATAGGTTGGTGTTTTTGTTTCAACTTCCCGGAAGGCAATTATTCGAGTTTTGGTCCTGTAATATATCTGAAAATTGTGGCCATTGCCTGTTCCAATTCCTAAAAGCATTAAAAGCCAAACAACAACTACATCGAGTCCTGTTTCTATGCGTATTTATCGCGAAATTCAATAGATGCCCGCATGTTGGCCGAAGCGTAAACCGATCGCTTCGACTCGTACTGGACAAAAGGATTCGCTTTCGATTGCAATTAAAAACAGTTTATGTTCTCTCTATACACACTTTGAACAAGACTATCAGGAGAGGAGACACAACGAGATTATTTATTTAATAACCAATTCGAGTTCAGCGTGTTCCCATCATTGCGAAAATAACGATGTCGAATTAATAGCAAAATAGAATGAACTATCGAAAAACAAACATAAAGAACACGAGAAAGGATAAAACTATACGGTTAGCTTAATCCTTTCCGAATGCAATGCAGTGATGTTCGAAACTTCCGAAAATATATAACCGCGCTCGCGCTCGTCGCACAAGACGCGGAAGTGTAGTAAAGGAATTTTGTTGCAAAGTGACGGGCATAAAATTTAATTTTCCAATTGGCTTCTATACTACACCCCCTTCGATAAGAAAATAAATATACTAGTGAAATCGGGCGGGTCGTCTTGAAGCGATTGTTGGAGGGCCAAAACGCAGCGCCTTCGCATTGGGAATTGGAGTTAGTGTCCTAGTTGTCCTAGCATGGCGCAAGGAAGCACAGACGTGGAGAGAAATGTGTACATAGAAGCCGAACCACCACCAGCATTCCCATGATTCTCGTATAAATGTCCGTGTATGCGTTGTTGACTTCCACGAGACTGGAAGATATGGCTCGAAAACGCAAGCAAACAGTTCCGGCTGTAGTCACCATGGCGCCGTGTTAAGACTTCCCTTAAATACCATCTCGCCATATAAGATTTTCCTACTCAAACCTTGGCAACTTGAAGAAATGTCACCTGCTCTATTTTCTTTTCTGAGCGCGCCTTTTCGCTGGCATTGTTATGTTAGCGACTGCTACTTTGTTACTCGCCAATGCAGTTACTTGGCTTTTACTTGCTTTGAATCAAGTGCTTTTCCTGTTGGAAACAAGCACAAGACAGTAAACTCTAATAATTACTATCTTTGTTTCCGTAAAGCTATTTGCATCCCGGTTGCAGTTAGTTTCCCAACTAAACCGAAACTACAGTTGGCCGGTTGGCGAACAAAAAAGGTAAGCGTTTCTTCGGTGCTTCGGTAGGATTTATGTCGGCCAAGCAAAGAACAACCGACAAAATAGGAACAACCGACGCACGACATTCGGGTCGTCGAACGTTAAGCAAAAAACAGCAAAACAGGCAAAACGGAATATTTTAACTAGAAATAGTATTCCTGCTTCGGCTTATTGTCTAACATGAATATTTGATCCACATTCAAAGAGTTTGCAAGAGTCTAAATTTTATTTCTAGTGGATATTCCAAATAAACATGAGCACGCCTAGGCCTGTATGTTCATCTTTTTCGTCCACACATCGGTGCCGTGCCATACGAGGATAAGAATATATTCTGGCTTAGTCATCCTGATGTAGCTCTGGTGGAGGACTTTTTGAATAATGCATAACTCGCCTCCAGATATCTGTCCATCGATCACCGGCCAATTCCTCTACAAAGAAATAAAGTTTACATATCATAAATATTGCATTTTACCTTTTCAGACATATATGATTGCTTTTCGCATGAGCCATGGGCAAATACAATGCTCACTTTAGTAAGGACCTAAATGCCCGTAAGTTCACTTGCGTCAATGCGCAAGTACAGCAATTTTTGCCATTCGTACTAGTTAATTCCAACCGAAAATGCCTGTTGGCTCAAGTTCCAAGTCATTGTTATGGTGTACTCATATCGCGTATTTGGCCGTAAAAAAAACATTTCAGTTAAACGTATATAACGCACATAGAAAATCAACAAAAATTACTATAATAAAATGGCAGCAACAACAACAAGCGTCTAAGTACGCGCAGTTTTATTTTCAATTTTATTTCGTTCAACGATAAACGATGTTAACGTTTCATTGCGAAATTCTCCAAGCCAAATGTACTGCGCTAAAATACCCAAAATACACTTTACTGCTTAAGTATATGACGTAAATAAAAAAACTCAATTTGTAGTGTTTGATTAGTACGTTCTCATTCGGTCATATTTCCCAGTTTTTATGTATCTTTTTTGTATTTTTTTCCACTTGGATGGGACCACCTTAACGATAAATAAAGTTTGAATAGGCGCAGAGCAGGGCAGTGTTTATTATACAATTTATAATATACAAAACTAAATATCTACTAAACTGAAACTAAACTTTGTTCCCACTTGATATAAAACACGTAATTTGTAGTGTTTGATGACTGTTCTAATCCTGCAATAATATAGGCTTTTTGCGCCGCATTTAAACATTTGATAGCTTTTCGAAGTCTGGCCGAATTACTTTTTTTCGTTTATGGTTTGGATACTATTATGTATGGGCTATAAGCATTGTTCGCGCAGCAAAATCCACAACGCTATCCCAAAAGTAAATAAACAATATATGAAAAGCGAATAAGTTGTATTTATTTTCGTCCGAGTCGGGTGGGGCCGAGTTATTTGGAAGGACCGCGCAGAATTCAATGTACCAAAAAGGCGAAAAATAAATTCAGCCGACGATATACCATGCAAGAGCCCATAGCCCACAAGAAAGCGAAAAAAATAAAGAAAAAAAATAAAACGATTTATATGAGAATATGTATTTCGAGGCCACAAAATACCATTTGCATTCCATTTTCGTTATCCATATAGTAGTATGGCACTTTTATATGCTTGGATATAGTATTCAGGATTATTGTTTGGATTACGAGCAAGAAATACAACGCGAAACGTAATAAGATTTCGAAATTTATCAAAACTTTTACCACCGCTTGTTTGACTCGCTCTATATACAGCAAACAACAGGGACTCTTCTATGTGGATGGCTCCTAATGCCCACCGTACTTTTGCTTCTTAAATTCTAATATCACACGGTGTCCTCATTACTCCATTATTTTCTCATTTGAACTCAGACTGCCACTGTGCGTGTTTCTGTCCTAGCTGTTTTTATTGCTTTCAGTAACCTCCTGCCCTCTTTGGCAATGGTAATGATGGCGCAAAAGAAAGGATGTAGAAAAATCGCGCAGAGAAAATTGCGCCCTCAAAATTGAATAGCATATTAGGATATGACTATATACATACACTCAGACCGCAACATTTTTATTGGGACACATTATAAGCCAACGACATTCACGATGGCTTCACATAATGATCATTTGAATTATTTTTATAGTTTTACACATTGTTATGATTCTACCACAAACCACAGTATTTGGTGCTTGGGAAATTTGCATTGGTTTGATTTTTTTTCTCATGGCTTTCACCTTCAGTGCGTACATTTTTTATCGTCACATTTCGTTTTCTTTGCTTTTTTTACAAATTCGATCAAATTTGTTTCAATACATAATAAATGTGAGCGATAAATTACGAAGACGTGGGGATAAAAACGACGCTTTTAAAGGTTCACGGAATTGATTCTACGCGTTAAAAGGGACGCAATTGATTTTCTTTGCCTGTAATTCTCTTAATCGCGCTTTCCATACAAATGCAGCCGCAAAGTTTTAGTCACCTGAAACCCGAAGCACACAAAAACGGCCCAATACTGCCACAAAACCATTCTTTTTCCTTCTTTTACTCTCGCACATTTTTGCATGGGTTTATTTTTTCAGTGACAATGTGAACCTACATTCAAAACATTTGGAACTCATTCAGTAGGAATTTTATTTTGGAATTTAACAAACATTGCAATGTGTATTAGCGCATGTTTTACAGGGCAAATTGCTTTTATTCAACCAACGGGAAATTTTCACATTAGTCGATAGTTTAATCAAAGTTTCTGCTCCAAATTTATACTAAATGCAAAAATGTATATGCTCATGCAGAATCGCTTCTTTAAAGGTGGCGCATAAATACTTCGGGAAAACAGTCGAAGAAAGGAATATAAATGTGCGCAAAAAAGGAGGAAAGTGCGTCATGTATTGTTTCAGTTTCAGAAACGAACGGACACGTTGAAGTGAACTTTTCCGAAAGGTTACTTATATTCGAGGTAACATTTCCAACTGGACATTCTCTAACTACTCCCAAGGTGCTTGCTTTTTGCCATCTGCGTATTGGTATTTTTTCCATCCGCAGAAACCTTTCCAGCAATTTTTGATATGCGCATTGAATTTGAATAAATAAGAAATCGAGCGGTTACGTCACAAAAACTGCCAACAAAAAGCAAGATTTAGAATGGCCGAAATTCAAAATATTCGAATTCTTCTCTGTGGAGATATTCTTAGTCTCAAGATTACGAGCGCGTCCTTAAAACTCGCCCCATAAATATAAACTTGCGTGGAACGCGCGCATTACAACACAATCATTAACTTTTAAAGACACTTTCCCACCTACTTTAAAATCATGTGTCATTCAATTTAATCCGCTCACCATCTGCGGCATTTTCATTTAGCTCGTTGGGCAGATGGGCGCCGCGAAAGGATTAATTAATTATTAAATGCACTTTGTACCGGTTCTTTTGTGCGTTTTATTTCGCCGCTGCTTGCGCGCTTGATGTATAGCTAAGTTTCGCCTTAATATAAATCTGAAATCTGGAAGCTCTTCGAGATTAATTATTAGAATAGTGTACTACCTCAAGTACACCCCAAGACGTTTCGTAGAATATATTATGGCTTGCATTTGCGTATTCGTTAATATTAATTAAGACGAATATGGAAATTCCTTCTCAAACGGTACAAGGAAGCCGCTTGCAACTGTTCATAGTTATTAGCACTTTACCTTTCGACAACTTACACAGGTAAAACATGCGCGCAATTTTCGGGCGAATCATAATTTAAACATTGGACATAACTCGAACATTACTCTCCCGCTTTCTGCTGTTCGCACTTGATTAATATTTAGTTATTTATTTGCACGTAATTAGGACCTCGTGTGCTGTTCGTTTTGTATGTACCTATCAACAACCCAAGAAGTAAAATAGGGTTCGCAGTGCGCGTACGAATTATAGAAGGGGCGCGAAATAAGAAGGTTGGCACTCAATTTGAAAATACAATTACTCATTTCGTGCTGTCAACTTAGCACCTCTTGTTGCTTTTCATTTCTTGATACATTTATTCATCAGAAGATTGTATATTTATTTATGATTCGTAGCGTAATTGAACAAGTTGGCACAAGGTTCATAAAAAAAACTCTTCAACTTTTAAATTCTACATAAAATACTTTGAAAACCTCGGCGAAAACTTTGCGACGGAAATAGTTTTCTGCTTTACGCGATTACAGTCAAAGAGCTTCCTTTCATGATTTTCGATCGATTCGTTTTAATTCGTTTAATCTCTTAGTTTAGACTTTTGTTAGGAAGCAATTTCCCAGACATTTCAAGTTTTGGACAATTCATTTTAAGTATACCTTTTTGGTTAGGTAGATGTTACGAAAACTAACATTAATAAAACAAACTTGGTTTAATGAAATGAAAAAAATCTGATTTTGCGAATTTTGAGCAAAAGCGAGAAAGTAGAAGAGGGTACTTTTGTCATAATTAAATATAATTTAAGCCAATGTTTACTTTTTGCAAGATCAAGGGATTAAAGCTACCTTCACGTGTTTTTAAAATGGCGTGCTTCCAACTCGCGTCTTGAATTGGGGAAAACATTGACTTGATGTTTAAATTTTTTTAAAACCTTTTATCTGGAGGGTTGTTATTTGTTTTTATGTTAGTACTTTTTATGTTTTTTAAAAGCGTGTACCTATAGCTATTTTAGACACTTTTCTCGCAAAATTGTAAACCTTTTAAAAACGAAAACTTTGGATTTTACTTGCTAGAAGAAGAAGAAATATTTGCATCAAAATTCAATTTGTTATATTCCTTCTAATCTGTCTAGGTATAAAGGCTATATTCTCTATAAATAGATTATTAGTATATGGGTGGAAAATAGATAGGTGGAATAAAAGTGGTTCAATATCAAAAGTGAAAAGTATGCACATCAAATTCACAAAGGAATTGAAGGAATGTGAGTCTAGACAGACGAATATCATTAAACAAATATAGTTTTACTGACACATCGTTGTGTTACCCTATCTTCTTTCATTGTGCATGAAATGTGAGCATAATTTTTCGCTGAACATCTCGACGTTTCTATTCTTCTTCTACTTTTGACTTAGGACTTAGCCAAAGTTTGGCGCCATCTTAAAGGATGCTAAACAAACATACCGGCGCATTTATTAATTTATCAGAGTCGCGAATCTGGCGCCGGGGCAAAATCTGATCAACAAACTTTATAGCGTTTAAGGTCTTAAACAGTTTAGCAACGAGCCTACGCCAAGCCTAAACGTGTTCAGCGAAAGGACGGAAACGAAGGACGACCCGAGTGTTCACACTGGTTTATACACATTGCGAACATGTCGGACTGCTAAGTGCGAAGTTCTCTACTTCTACAGCAAGCGGCGTTATCCTACTTAAGGACAATCGCACCTGGCCACCGTTTCGCACAAATCACTTTAATTGCCAACGATAACGCCAAACACATGCATACGTTTCCTACATTTCATTGAAATGCTCATTGCGTTCAAGAAGGATTGTACAAAATAGTGCGCGTTTTGCATAGAGTATGCATTTTGTTTTTCCCATAACATCAACACTGTACAAGCAAAAAACTTGTAAGGACATATTGGCGTTGGCAAACCGTGTACACTGTACAGGAAATTGTTTAGTCCGAGTAGACAAAAACAAACAATCTGCGCACAGAGCTTTCATGTTGATGAGTTCATGTAGATGTAACAAAAAAGTACTTAGGTTGGTTCACCCTCGGGCTATGAATATTATATCTGCCCGAGGGTGAACCCACGCGTCGTCTCAATACCTTACTATAGGTTCATATCACACACACACCACACATCTTTGGATACAAACAGAGGCAAATCTTTTCATTTTACCGGATGATAAATTCTGAAATTACTACAAACAACTTGGCCAAGAAACGTTTAAATATTTTAAAATGTCTTCATGCTCGTGATGACATGTTCTTATATGCAGTCACCAACGAATGCTGTTTTTGTTGAAGAACATTTCAATCTTCATGACGTCTGTCACCGTTGTAAATGTTATCTTTGTGGGGAAAACTACCACAACTCTAGTAGAGAGTCAAGTGAATAAAGTGCACTTTTTGAAATTTTGTTGGGAAACTTTTAGAGAACATTTTGCCAACTTAGTGGAATTGAAACGCTTAAATATAACGACAAAGAGTTTCTGGTTTGGCTAGAGCCGTCGATTTTGTAATAAACTGATTAGGAAACAGTCAGCATTTCCCATTGCAAATCCGGTTTCACGGACTATGCTTCCGCATATTGAAATCGGAAGTCCGAAATGCATGAGCGTCTGTTCTCTAGTGCACTAGTACAATTTTTCCATGATTTTCCAAGCAACCAATCTACTCGAATGAATGCACGCCTTATCGCAATATCAAGTACTTTTTGGCCTAGCTCGAACATTTGATGTTCGTGGTGACACCATACGCGCGCACAGTTTTGTATGTGCACAGTTGCACTAAACATGAAAATCTACTTAAAACGCAATTAAACTAAAATTATGTCAAGCATACCACCCTCAAAAAAGTGCATTTCATTTAATGTTTTTGCTCTGGCGTTTTCATTTCATCGTTTTGTGCATTTCACTTGCAGTTGCAGCCGTGTGCAATTATACATCCCATTTGTCTGCTGCACTGCAACTGCCATCCAAAACTATTTTTGCCCTGTTATTCTATTTTACCAGTTTTTGTATTTTTTGGCTAAACTGTGGCACCTGTTTGAGTATCACTCGAGGAGATAAAAGTTATTCATATATTTTCACACTTTTCAACAACATGCATAAAAAATTGTGAAATACATATAAATGAGCAAATAATCTTTATTTCTATTAATATATTTATTCCGTACTGGTACCTACCCACTCTTTGAACAGTTCTGAGTGTGCACAATTGTTGAAACCTTTACTAAAAGGCCTTTTCCAAATGTTGCCTCATGTTGGTCCTGATGCTAGGATATTTAGTTAGTGTCCGCATAGTCCGGAAATTAGTGCAGAGGGTCAAAATGGGAAACTAAACGATGGCGTTAGTTACGCACTCGTTCCACTAGCCTCCAATGTATTTGTGAAGGGTCGGCGCCTAATTCTAATTAATTTCGGAATTTTCAACCGGTGACTTATCAAATAATTTAATGAAACAATTTAGATCTAGAAACAAACATTATTACTTAATAATCAACCGGTAACGATGGTACGAGAAATAACTCGTATCATGAATTTGGACACGTTTTCTTTTTAATGCGAAACGATCCGAACGATAATAAATCGTTTGTAATTGCTTTAGGCATCCAACTCGCGCGGGCGTAAATCCTTGTCTGTTAAGGGCCTTCCCGAAAACGAAAGGCACTCTTGGCGTCGGCGGCGACGGCCGCTTATATCACAAAACGGTTGCCTTAGACCAAACCAGAGCCTGTTTCAAATCACAAACTAATTTGCGTCTTTGTGATATACCACTCCAATTATACGAATATGTACATTTTGTGCGTAGGCCACAAGACACCTTTCAGTTGAAATTGCCCACCAGAAACACGCATTCCAAGCAGAGCAATTTCAATTATATTACTATAAACCATCAACTATAATTTAATACAACTAATTGAAACAAGCGACAGGAAACAACGCGAGTTTTGCATAGCTTTGAGAACGAATCGACTTTAATTAATTAAATTCTTTTAATTTTCAACTTTTGTTTCGTTGTCTCGGCACTTTCAAAAGAAAATGTGCTTTATGTTTGCACCGCTGCTTTCCATTAGTTGTCTTGATCCTTGCTGCCGTGTGTAACAAACGAAATTGCAATTTGCTTCTGAGCCCATAACGAAACAACGCCGTGGCTGAATAATAAGAGAACAATAACTACAACCAGTGCACAGCACTAAAAAGAGTTACACTACACACCATGCAACGTAAGATTATTTATATCTGCGCAATTTGTGATTAGCCTTATTTCAATCGTTGGAAAAGTTTCGTAATTATTTCTCGTATACCTGAAATTGAACGTAAAATTTGATTACACAAGCTTCGTTTAACTTTATACAAAGCTTTGGTATAAAAAAGCAATAAGAATTCATCGTAATTTTCTCATTTATTATTTTAGAATTTGGTGAGTTTCTTCTTCTGATTGATTCACTTTTTATAATATTATAATCGTGGCCATTGAAGATTCTAATAAAGAATATCAATCATTTTACGATATGCTCATAGCGTTACTTTAACGAAATTAAATATAACTTTGCAAAGGCTGGCGAAGAAGAGGTCCAATGAACTTGTCATTTTTGCCATTGTCCTGCACAAGCAGGGAGAAAATTAGGTCAAACGAATTCCTAATAGCAAGATGTCTGCTTCATCGTGGCGTGCGCACTTACTTATTACAAAAGCGAAGCATTGTTATTCAAAGAAGAGACGTAAAGATGGTTCCTAAACGGGCATTATAAAGCGTTGACAACTTGCCACTTCACTCTATTGGCGCGTTGAGAAATTTCGACATCGTTTTCGGTGATGCATTAACTTGATGACTCTTCGATTCTTTTTAAATGTCATCGTCGCATTATGTTCGTACGCTGTGTCTACCAGCAAATCGCATGTATTATTGATGAATTGAATCGAGTGATTAAAGCGACACGATTGTTACAGGTGGGGCGGAATCGTACATGGAGGATGGCGGCGGTTTGAATGGAAACGTCAGCACATACCCTTATTTCGAATTCAACGTGCCGAGGAATGTCACGACCGCAGTGGGACAAACTGCTTTCCTACATTGCAGAGTGGAACAATTAGGAGATAAGGCGGTAAGTGCATATTCATTCCATCCTACAATTAAATCAATACATCAATATTCATTCATTCAGCAATGAAGAATAGTGCGCTCTGTGTCATTGGCACGAGTGCTCTTAGCGAGCTTAGAGCAGTTAAACTGTGAGTCAAAGCATCACAGAAATATCTTCCGATCTTGATCAAAGATTTAATGCTTCTTGTCAACGTCCAAAGAGTTTAAGTATTCCAGGACATATAGTAAAGCTCTAAAACTTTACGACTTTTAGTGCGCGCGCTTGCAGAAGCAAACGGTTTTCATATAACAACTTCCAACTTGTGTGTACATAAGATACATGAAACCGAATAGGAATGCTGGACTATAAACTATATCAAGTCGAAAATTTCCCTTTTAAATTTCAAAAGGAACCGCGCACCAGGCAAATGCGGATGATTTCAGTCTGATATATCTGGACTAGTTTTGCTAGCCATATACCTAAATCCAACGCCAATGGAACAAGTTCAAGTCGGTTGAACGCGATATCTATACGTCCAGGTTATAACTAAAATTTCACTTCGGCCGGTGGCAGTTTTACGATCCGCAAGCCTGTCTGTTTTTCGGTAGAGTTGGAGGTGGAGGAGCCAGGCCGTAAAACGAGTAGGTACCCAACATAAAGGTAGCCTGTAATTTTTGTTTTTATGCCTTCAAACCAACCAACCATCTATGCATAGCGTTATCTTTTATGAGTACTTCAATTTCGAAAGACACACGCAGCACACAAACCACACACACACGTAACGAAACCAATGAAAGCTATATGTGGAGGCGCCGGGCAGCAAGTATGTTGTATTGCGTTGTGAGTTCTGCGGCGCATTTCAGTGTGTATAGCGTTGCTTTCCTAACATAGGAATTGGGTTGGATGTTGAATATGTACACAACCTGCCGCCACATTATAATCCGGAATGCATTAGACCAACACTACCACCGTTGCCGAAGCTTCGCATTGTGTAATACAGTGAATTGCACACACGCGTCGGTTTATTACTGCGTCCACTAATTGAATATTATATAAATTTACATTAAAACTCCGGCTCAAATTTTACTTGCCGACTAAATCATTAATTTGCCGCTGATATTTACTTTGATATAATTAATAACAACGCGGTTTATTGTTTACACAAATCCAATTAATAATCTATTACTACAACTAATCTAGTAAGTGTAAACAGACTACAGTAACACACTTATTTGCACACAATGCCTGTGTGGTGTGTGCTCAATTCAATACCCTTTACGTAATTGTTGGTCCTTTTAGCTCATGACTTTAAACAACAATTCCCATTGCCAGTTGCTTCAGTGGCATTACGCTTCCAGCGTTCTCGGTCTCGGTACTAAACAATTGAAGGCAATGAAACTATAAATGTAGGTTCGACGTGTATACGCCAGATGCTAACTGCAGTGAGAAAGCGAGGAACGGACAGTGAAGAGCACAAATGAAGAAAAACTAGGGTGAAAGGGCAACGTTCATGGGATTTGAACCACTGATGTTCGGGAAACTAAAATGTCTGCCACTTCCTTATAGTATTTTAACACCGCGCAACTGCTCCACAGTCCTATAGTTAAACGATGCAGCAACAGTCGGGTCTAAGTAAACTCTTGGGTGAATTTGTAAATTTTAGAATTCACATCAGTCGAATCTCCCAAAACGACTCAAAACACGCACGCTGTTTCCAAACCTGTCGGGTTACTATCCTTTAAGTTGGGTATAACTAGCGAATCCTCCTGGGTTTTCATGTTGCTAGATCATGTTTTACGGAGATCAACCTGGCAGTTTCAAAACTACAAATTAACTTTAAAGAAATAATTTATTTTTGTGACTTGTTTTATTTGTGTATCATTTAAAACTGCAAAAGTAATTTCAGTAGGTATCCTTGATGCTTACATTTTTATGTCATATTTTGAACAAGAGATAAACATATGCATGAAATATATGCATTGTAGATGCTTGAAACATAAATTTCCCAACGCCCACCCTCGTTTCGGAAAGAATGATGGTATTTGTATATACGTTAACCAAAAACTCCCACGAAGGGCTTGAGCATCTTGCGAAAAACGCAATAAAATGTTTGCCTTCGTAATGGGTCTTTGCTGCTAGTAGTGGTAGTTTTCTCGGGAAATATAAACGTGTCCCATGTATTTGCTGCTGCTGTCTCAAGCGCGCCAGCACAGGCGGAAAAAGCATCGCGAAATGATGAGAGCAGCGCGCTAGACGTGAAATTGGAAGATCTCAAGACCTCAAGGTTTCTATTAAAAACCTATCTGAGTACAACGTACATATTCTTCGATCTGTTATATTACGTGACCAGTATTTCTAATACGCTAAAACCAACAAGCATCCACATCGAACCTTTGGCTGCTTTAGGTTGAGGTTGGCATCAGCCATCATACAAGCAAAAGCGGCAAAGCGTACCGAATTTGTTTGATGATAGATATATTGAACAACCTAGTTTTCGATTTTCGTCGATACATTGCAATAACCTACACTATTCACGAGCACGGCTTCCGATTCTTCTCCACGCGCTTATTTCTGTTCTTATTTGTTACCTTAGGTCGTGAGATTTCTTAGATTGTATTTTCCGTTTCCACCTAGATATGAAAAGCACACATAATAACATTCGACGCGCTCTATTGAAAGGTGCTGCATGAAATATTTAAACGTGTGCTTTCGAGCTTCGTTAAATATTAAAGTGGCACAAAGCTACCCACATGCATGCTCACCACAAAAGATGATCAGAAGAAATTTTAATATATACTTAACGTAAATGAAATATTTAACAATTTATGTAGGCGAGCCGGCGAGTTTTTGTGTATTTTACTCGAAAGCCAGGCATATGCTTCAGAATGTCGGAGATTTGATGTACTTAACATATAGCTACT
Organism: Leptusa sp. GC000079; assembly: GCA_030264655.1. Classification (NCBI taxonomy): domain Eukaryota; kingdom Metazoa; phylum Arthropoda; class Insecta; order Coleoptera; family Staphylinidae; genus Leptusa; species Leptusa sp. GC000079. The sequence goes on from JARJDT010019681.1 coordinate 15,742, forward strand.
TACACAAGCTACCAACATAAAGGCAGACGCCTTCATTAACACAATAAACATTTTTTGTGAATATCACGTACGCGAAAATAAACTTGCTGTGCGAGATTTACGAAGGGCTGAAGGGAAAGAGACATTAAGGAAAAAAATCAATTTCGGTTAACGTGACGCATCAAATGCAATATGTAGTAGTTTCCCGTGTGCCTACTGAGAATTTCTGCGTCTGTATAAAGTGAGTTGTTTTCGAATTTGTTAAAAAAGTTAGTAAATTCCGAAAACTTTAGTCGCACACCAAGTGTGCGCGTATGTGCTGATTTATTAACATCGCGTCAAAGATAACACAGCGTAGAAAATGCTCGAGTTTATGCTTTTTGCCTCTTCTTTTGGCTTGTTTTCTCAATATACATGTCTTTCATGTGCTGCTTTTTAGAGGTTTGGATTTATTTCTGTCCATCAAAACTCTCTCTCGTGCTCATTGCTCTCAAGATATTTCTGACAAGCCATAATCTAACAAATATTACTAATAGAAATAAATGGATTGGGGAGATTTGAAAAGGATTACGTGTACTTGCTTATCTCACGTATTTCCCTAAGAAAATTGTTTTTAATATTTAACTAACGACGTGAATTGAGTTGTATTTTTCGTTTATTACTTAATATAATCAGGCAAGGACTTTGTGTCAGAGGATCGCAACCATATTCGTTGATCCTGTTCCTTTCGTCCTTCCCTTCCATAAAGCTTTGTAATTTACTCAAACTATGTATGCCATTAACAAATTAATTAATTTCGTATCAGCACGAAACTATTTCCTTATTATGGCATCCGCTTGAACAGATAGTTGTGATATCCTTATGGCATATTGTTTATAACAAAATTATTTATTCATGTATGATATTTGTAAATATTTTGATCGTTTGAGAAAATATTTACTCAAATGGTTAGGCCATATAGGTACGTGTTCAAAACGCGCGTGCATCGACGGTAAACCTTTAAAGATTTCGCAATTTCAAACAATCTGTTTAGGTAAACGTGCGTGCTTGCTGATGCCTGCTGAATCGACGTGTAGCAGAAAAACGCGAAGAAAAGAAGGAGTGAAACTGAGGAAAGGTAGAAGAAGCCTAGAAGCACACATTTTTCCATGTTGCTTTTGATTAAATCATTCATTCGGAATTAAATTGATTCCCGTTCGCTGTATACGCAATTTACCGGGTCGCGCCATTTCGTTCCGTTTCATTTCGTACTCGTTCTGTTTTCTTAATAAACGCAAATCGGTAAAAATAGAATTCTGATGCACGGTTAGCGCGCGCCCGCTTGTTTCTTCGTCCTTAAACCCGCAGCTTTTGCAATGCGGTTCGGCTGACGCGTTTACTATGCTTTAAACTGCCACATCGTCGTATTCGTTTCTTTTTGCGTCGAGTTTCCTTCCTGAAACCATATTTGTGTATCTGACAGGTTATCAGCTTGGTTTCAGACAAGCGAATCGGGTCTCGTTTACCCAGACAGAGGCCAGGCGGTTGTTGGACCGCGCCGACGTTGCGACCGATTCTCTCCCATGTTTCCACTACAAACAGAAACGTTGTCGTCGTTTGACTCTTGTGGAAAGCATTCGGAAACTGCAAATAACAAGCCGCTCTGTATAAATGTACTATACACGCACGATCTCTTTTTGCTTTCGTGTTTTCCGCTCATGGAAAACCAACCGTATGCAGCCAACAAGCGTCACAAACGGAACAAATCCACTCTCGACAATCATCCGCATTCACTTCGTTCTGATAACTTTATTACACCGATGCACCGACTATTTTCCAACAACATGTCCTTTAGGTTTTTCCTACCTATATGATGCTATGGTCTTGTATTTTGCTATCCGCAACTAACGACGAGGAGTAAGTATTTTATTTGTCGCTTACACAAATAAAAACAATTTTATTCTGGGCTATCTACATTTAGAGTTCAAGAATACAGGAATGAAAATTGCAGTTGAAGTTTATTCAGTTCACGTAATTACTAGCGAAATATTCGTGTTGCAAACAGTTTGTGTATTATTAAATTCCTACTTGGAGAATGACCAAACCAACTGAATATTGTGCACAAGTAACTTCATACTCGTCATACCTACCTTCGCAATGTAGAAGTGTGCGCCTATATCTACGAGCTACATTGCAGGATCAGGGAATATGGCGCTGCGAATATCTTCCAAACCAACGCAGATGATGCGGAAACTATTCCCATCGCAGAGTTGGGTTGAGGGTTTCAAGGTACGCTAACATGTTGACACTGACAAGCGTCGGGAATACGGGAACGGAAACCTTCATACAGAGTGGAAATATAAGAATCCTTCCTTGGAAAAAGTCGAAATATACTTGGAAAACTATTGCACTCTGTATGTTAAACATGTGCTAACAAACACAAATGTTAGGTAGCTACATATCCAGCTTGAGCCTTCCTTGATGTTTGCACACCAAATCCCATGCCTTTTCGTTACAATAACAATATAAAAACCATTTATTTTCTTTGATAAAACTGGCATTCTAGCATACATTTTCATATCACATATCTGCAACATTCATTGTTTATTGTGGACTACAGCATGGTATTCATATTCATTTTCACTCCCTTTGTCTTCTGTTTGTTATTATTTTATTCATGAATTCCCGATGTTTTCCAAAGGAGCATTTAATTAGCCTAATTAAAACATTCACTTGGGACGCTTTATAAATATTAAATAAGCTTTTCGAACGGATAGTCTATTTCTACAAATTCTTGCATGCAATGGCAAAAAATAGAAAGAAAAGTTCCAAATAGTACATCATCTACACTCCGCCATTGTTATCTTAATCTTGAAGTTATTCTGTGTGCGCAAAACTTACAAACAATTTTACCCCAAACTGGGTTACACAACTATCCAACATTCCTACACGTCGCATATCCATACAACTGCGTTTTATTTCTTACAATTAGATTATTTCATAAATAACGACGTTAACTTTTCTTTCCGGATTCAATAACGACGCCGTAACTGAGAAAAACTGTTTGATTTCTCGCAATAATTGGCGAACGAAGAAATCGAAGTAGAAAAAATTCCGAAAGATTAAACTATTCCTGCTTTGTCAATTTTCCAAATTGTATAACTTTGGAAGTCTTTTTGCTTGCATTCTACGTGTTTTGGAGTAGTCATGGAAACTTAGAAAGGAATAGGAAAAGTTTGTCGACGTTGAGCGCATGCCGCATATAAAATTACTATGTGCACTAAAACAAACTGCATTTTCGTATGCGCAGCCTAAATTAATTACGAACACACTGAGTACACAAGGTACCAACTTGGACTAGGAGTAGGATAAAGCTATATGGCTAAGGATACGCCAAGCAAAACGACATATTCAAATTTTAATCTCAAAATGCGCTTTCTCAAGGCTAGAGCTATAGAAACAGTTGACACATAAAATTGGTATATTACCTGCAAGGACTAACCCAAGGCTCAGGACACCAGCACTGCGTTGAGTTCAAGCTTAAGGATACATGAGCATGACAAAAGTTTAAAAGTTTTGTTTATTACATAATAATAATTATTTTAACACTGTCGGAATGCATGTTGCCGAAACTTCCACAGTAACTAACTATTTATTGAACGACTAAAGCAGTTTATCGAAGTATGTTCCGTAAGCATGTATCGGGTAGATTTGCAAGTAAGTAGACGG
>JARJDT010019693.1:0-16502 GCA_030264655.1 Leptusa sp. GC000079
GCGAGTGACTGCAAAGAGAAGCAACGGATTTGGTTATATGTTTGCTGTGGTTTTTGAGCGCCGCACAAGCCGGATTGAGTGTGTCAATACCATTAGATGCGGAACGACAAGCACTCATTCGATTCACAAATAATGGCACTGGTGGAGGAAAGGCTTTCTGTTAATACTCTCGCAATAATGGGTGGCAAGGATTAAGATGCGCTTTCAAAACTCACTCACTTTAGCACTGCCATACATTCATTTATTCAAATTTAACACGCCGTTGCTGCCGCCGTCATATCAACACACTTTTTTATCATTATTATCATGTATGCGTGCGGGCACGACACGTACATAAATAGTTTCTTAGCGCCGCCCGCCGGCAGCACACGACTCGCGAGTCGCTTCGATGTTCCCTCCTAAGTACGTGATTTCAGCGAGGGTAATCGTAACGGCCACATTAATCACTCACTTTTAACATTTTCACATTCGCATCCGCGACTTCCAATGAGCTGTGTACAAATTAACTACACAACTAGTTTTGAAACATACGAATTGTTGGGAAAAGTTGGCGCTTTAATAATCAACTATTTACTAATATTTATTTACAAGTTAGGTAGGTTGCACATTGCTTGCCTTCGAACATTCACTACTAGAGGGAATGAACTGAATAGAAACCTATGTGATGACGTGAAGCAAGCAGCCGACTGCGGGTTTGTTTACATTTGGAACGCTGTTTGTACGCTTTACCATGGCTTTACCGATACTTATGTGGTGTGTAGGTAGGCAACTATACTATGATTTCAATTTATTTTCATTCAAATAATGAATTCTTGTCGTATAAAAGAAGCATAAAAATATTGGATTTTCCAACAATTTAATATAAAAGTGCAATAATCTGAAAATAAATGAAGACACGACTGGATGAAGGTACATATCAAACAGCGTTCCAAACGTAAACATCCCGCTGCTGGCTTCGATCGCCAAAGCATTCATTCTGTCTAGTACTGTAAGGTCTATGATTACTTGCGATAAATAATAGAACAATGCACAATGTAACAAATAGTTGTTTACACGCCTGCATTCAATTAGTATAGTTAGAGGAAATTTGATGCTGGTCAATTGAATCCTCGTCAATGCCAATACACGTTTCAACATCAAAATGTTAATTATTCCCGTAAATATTTTCCAATTCAAGTTTTAATGAAGACAGTAAGATAATGGGTAAAGAGTTTGAACGAGAAACGATAAGCGCGTATGCAAATGGGATGACACAAGGTGGAGGTACGGTGTGCGAACAAGCAGCAGCGATTTTCTTGAATAAAGCCACAACAGGCAATCCGATCAATGTGCGAGGCAGGCACATCTCCTAGTTAATTAACTCCCGGAAGTATGGATGAGTGGGACATAGTAAAGGCGGCGACAATTCGTGAAGAGTCCCGCACTAAGGTGCGGAACGACTGGCTGTGAATGCGCCGGGCGCACATTTCGATAACGAACTTGGCACTCACTTTTCAGCAACGCGTGCACTGCAGCTTTATTTTCAATTATGGCATCGCCGATGATGACTCCAAAGCAGGGCCTTCGAATGATAGGTTAACCATACATACAACTGTAATTAGTGAACGTGCATGGGAATGTGACAAGATGAATGCGATGCAATTTATTATGCGCTCGTAGGTGAGCCAGAGCCATAGGTTAGACCATAATAACTTCACTTCCCGCCATACGGCCATATTTATGTTGTGGGTCGCGACACGCATTTGTCTTCATACCCAACGAATAATAAAATTGAGCCAACCAATTTTTTGCACTGATAGCGAGAAATTAAATTCGCATAAATCCCATAAATTGTTAATCATTCAAAATTGCTGACTTTCGAGTGATAAACTAACAGTTCGGATGGAAGTTTACACTTGTCTTATCTTGAGTAAATGCCAGTTTCATCGACTGACACCAGTTATTCAGCTGTCGGGAAACTCAACTTGCCGGCCGCAATTCATATACCAAAGTAGCACCCTCATCTTCAGCGCAGTGTCGATGTTAAGGTATTCGTAAACAGTCAACAAAGTCGCTACATCTAAAAGAACATATGAACTTCCGTCGTCGTTTCTTCTCATCTCTATTTACAGCCTGTATTTCGCGTTGCGCTCCCGATGCGAGCATTTTCCGTGTAACAATATCGGCGGAGCGCGCTCATAAACTCGTGTAATAGCCCAAGAGAAGAAACACCAACGCGTATACAAACCGACGAGCTAGAGCTTGAGTTGTTACAACACATGGAGAATGAAGAGGAGCGCAGGTTGCCAAGCGAAAGATTGTTTCAGTGCCTTATGTTCAAGCAGACGAGGAAATAATAGCAACAAGCGCGCATCGCGACACTATACTTCACTCCGAGTGCGGAATGAAATAGCTCAAAGTGAAAGAATAACTTACCAATGGTGGCAAGCACCAGGGGCAGAAGCGTCACCAGCGGCGAGGCTGTCGTGGGGGCTAGAAACATCGCTCACATCTCCGGCGAGTTCGGCAGATCTGCAAGAAGACGCAATTCAGTTAGTAAACAAGAACAAGAAGCTTACACTGCGGCTTCGGAAAGCTCATTATGTGCGCGTCGACGTCGAGTGAAGACATCTTGCCTATCGCCTATAGTCTTCTCGCATATAAATTATACGTGCATCTTTCGGCTAATAGCAAACGAGCGCATCGCGGATTGTCGTTACGGGCCACCCGCGCCACGCCACGACTTTCTAACGAGATATGTTGGAATTATGCCACGAGCAGAGATCATCAGCGCGGTTGGCAGAGTGCGAGCGCAAAAATGCGGCCACTCTTAATGACCAATGAATTAAGGAAGTATTTGAGCTTATATTAGAAGCCAGGATAATGGCACAGTAATGGCCGAGCGTATAATTTATCATTGTCTTTGATTCGGCGGACAGTAAACGGCAGCCGTTAACGCGAAAGACGAACACAACGCCCGCAATTACAGCCGCAAATGGCGCGCCGTAAACGCAACTCGATTTGTCAGCCGGGGTGGTTTGCGCTGGCTTTCAACCCGCCGATGATGTTGTTGCTTTGCTATTACCAGTACACCTATTTCGGCAGGTATATTGGCAATATGTTGCCGATGCAGATCTCTCAATCTTGCAATCTGCGCGCAGCGCGCAACTTTTTCGAGCCTCTAATTCCGATTTCCTCTCGCTGCGAGCTTTGTTCGCTGACAAGTTTTATCTCTTAGACGCGGCGCGCACGATGCTGTGTATGTGTTGTATTCAATATCGGTGGCGGATCGTCATACCCATTACTCAGTGGCAGGCCGTGTTCCGTTCGCACCCCATCGCCGCCGGCACAAATCCCGATATATGTCCTGATTTACACCCACATAACAGCCTTCCATCCCCATCATCAATGCCGCCGTATACTATACGACTTTGCAACCTATACAAGAGGGCGACATCGTTACACACCGTACGGCAACCCAAATAGCATCGCAAAAAAGACCTAAAGTAAACTGCCGCACACACATAAACGCGTCGCGTCGCGAAAAACTTATAATTGAAAACTTGGCGCCTCTTGATGGATTAGATTTCTAAACGTATGATAGCTAGGGTCAAATATTTAGCCTGTGACAGTCATCAGATTTCTCAATTTTTCATTTGCCGCCTCTATTCAATTCGATAAAAGAATCGTCTCTCATCAGCCTTCAAGAACAAATATAGAAAGAGCGTCATCTCTCAGTGTTCAGTTCGGTTCGCAGTTCGCAGTTGAGGAATTAAAAGTTGAAGAGCGTTGTCATCTGGTGGTAGAGCGATAAGCCACTCGTCGGCGTGGCCCTCTGTCACCATCAAGGATCCAGCTATGGATTGCGGAAGCATTAAGTTTGTGGGCCTCACGTGTGTTTATTGTTTGTTGCGGGTGCATCCTTGCACATTGCACATTTGTAACGGATACGCTTTTAGCCTAGCAAAGCATCTGTTACACACATACAGGGTGTCCCAGAATTTGAGTTACAAACGAAAGCCAGCTATTGGGAGTTCATTTGCTTCCGAGATTTTCAAATGTTAAATTTCATTTCTTCAACTAATTGAAGCATGAAATTTAATTTTATTTAATGCCATGGTAATTTGTTTTAATAACAATCAATTGAGCAATCCTAAATTAACTTAAATGTCAGAGGTGTTGTGCGTTTATTATTTCATAAAACCTACTGTGTTAAATTTTAGTTCATCAATGAGCTGAAGAAATGAAATTTAACATTTAAATATCTCGAAACTTATTGAAGATATGACAATTGTTCAAAGGAACTTTTTGTTCATAATAAGTCTCCCGATGACTGGTTTTCGTTTGTACCTCTAATTCTGGGACACCCTGTATAGTTCAAATAGTACACCTGACGAAGAGCAAGAGTGTCAGGGCGAAATGCCAAACGTTGCAGCCGGACAGAGGCGCAGATAACGCGCTCGTAATGCTCGCCGGCTATTTATCAAACTCGCACTTGATTTACTATCATCGTATACTTTCATCAAAACGATCAGCGAGTGCAGTGTGTTTAATTAAAGCGTACGCAACACACGGTTGTTGCACATTGCACCCAGTGACACGTGCAAATAAAGCGCGTATTATCGCCTAACAGATAACCCTCATAAATAAGCTTCTGTGCTAATAAGGCTTTTTGTTTTGGCAAGCGCCAAATCGGATAGTGTCCACACTTCACGAGTAGTGGTGGCTGAAATCCGCACAGACAGCCTGCTAAACGTGCTAAAACCCGATTTAGATTTGATCGAAATTAATTTTGAACTTCATTATTATCGTTCAAGTCGGGCCCGCTCGCATCGAGTGACAATATCTGGACTCGAGAGTGACGTAAAGGAGATGACGGGCGCCCGTGCGCGCTCTCGTCATTGAGGACAAGAATTACCGTTGACGCGATAATAGACTGGCTGGGAATCCTTGCTCACTTCATCTCCGCAATTCGCCATCTTTGAGGACAGGCAAGTGCCACTGATTGAGATTATAAGTAAGTGCTGAAAATAGCAAAGCAAAACATCATGGGCTTGGGCTACTTGACGCTGCACTTATACAACTTGTGTTACTTCACCAACAACTCCCATTAACATGACTCTTAATTACGGATTCGAGTTGCTTTTGTTATTCGAAGTACGTTTCTAATAAAACATTTTCTTTACGGCGCGAAATACCTGTTGAAAACTGTTGTTGTTCGCGTCGTATGAGGGTTGAAAATGAACTTGTATGGCTTTTGCTATTATGTCGTTTGCGTGAAGTTCATTTTGACGACCTATTAACGTCTCATAAGGAGGCCGTTTTTATATCCTTGGTCGAAAGTCAATTTTATATTTTTAGACGTGCAAGAAAAATCACATTGAAAACTTCACGTTTTCCCATTTTGCGAACTTTTACAGTCAGTCAGTTTTTTTTTTCAGTTTGTATAAAAGTACAAGCACATATTGATGTCAACTAATTATAGCCTTAATGATAGTTTTTAAGAGTTATTAGTTCATTGTTCCGTATTTTTAGTCCGAGTTTACACATTAAATCAAAATGATAATGGCAAGTCATCGCTACATGCATGGACGAAGCAATTGTTGAACACTGAACACATATGATTGTAAACGTCAAAATTAATTGAATTCTATCAACAAAAACTTTCTGAAATAACGTATACGTTTACGTATTATTATGTCGGAAATTAAATCGCCCTCCCTCGAAATATTCCAACTTCATTAACGCGCCCCAAACAACATACACTTGTTGTATGGCGGCGCGGCGCGCTATTCATGATGATTCTTTTTGTCAACGTGGCCAAAACCAAGCGACTATGTCATTTCGCAGGACATTTCGACAGAATGAATGAATGTGTGATGCTAGTTTTTCTTGTATTTTATTCATGTTAGTATTAGTCGGCTGTTAAGTACGATTTCACTCAATTTCTCTCGAAGCTCATTTACGTTACAAAATCTGTTAATTAATAAACATTTTACGTCATTAACTTGTTGTATGCGTTATTGTTCGCACATCTCTATTATGTTTGGCTTTTAATCAAGTTTTTTGTTGCCACTTATTCGTATAGCATCATGTTTTATTAATTAATATTATAAAAATGTTCATAAATATCCTTAAAAATATTCAATGAAACCTTTATGAAAATAAATCGAGGGCTTAAAAATTCTTACCTAATTAAGGCCAAAGTTTATTATTAATTATTAATCAATACACAATAGACCACAATGCTTAAGGTAAACGCTCATTAAGAGTATTTTAAGAAAATATTTTTTCGATGATTTTAATTTATCTTTTCCGCATCGGTAATTTTTTAAAGTTTGTGCAACTTTTAAAGCAATATACCATTTTTCTTTTGAAAGAAAAAAAAAGTGATGTTTGGTATATTATTAAGTTTATTCAATTCGTGCCATTTTCAAAGGCGAAAAATTCGAAGCCATTACGCTAACAAAACTCTGTTACAACACGACGATAACATGGATTTGCACAACGAAATGGATGCACGAAGTGAAATGTTCTTATAATAGCACATTTGAGATTTCCACCGAACGAATCGAAAAATTTAAATCGCTCGCACGCTGTTTCGCCCCATATCTCCCTAATTCGAATGAAAATCAATTGTCTTTTATATTTCATTAAAACATATAGCAAAACGAGCTGCTCGATATTAATTGAATTTTACGTTTGGACATGCCCTTAATGAACTAATTACATTTCACTTTATGTAAGCTTAATGTATGTAGAAGTGAATGTGGCATTCATTTTGGAAGGAAAGATGTTCCTCGCCTTTGCCAGCACAGGATATGTTGTACGGTTGACATTAATTTCGCCCATTGTTGTCATCATTCAAGACGACTAATAATATTAACAATAAACTTTCTCAAAGGAACGAGAGACTTTGTGTGCGTATTTTTAAGTGTGCGCATCGTCGAATTGCTTGAACAAAACGCGCGGCGAAATGAACGTGCAGTTTAAAAAGCGACACAATGCGACATCATTGTTAAGGATTTAAATATTTTGCAACAATAGAAGAGCGAGCATGTACCTATCTTAAGCTATAGCAATAGCGATGGCACGAGTTGTTGAAACTGAAACCACTAATGAAGGCAAGATAAAGACTCTAACGATGATTCTGTGCGATGCGGCGGAGTGCTCTTAGGTGGGACTCTCGAGGGATGCGTACACATCCTTGTATTGCTGATAATAAGGTAAATAACAGACCCTAACTTTGTGGTGCTGGGGTATATACGGGACAATATGACTTAATAAACGAGAGCGAGCAACTCTTAGCTGCCTGCTTTCGCAGCCCGCACTCGCGGACAAATCCAAGAGCGGTGGTTTTTTTCTCCCTTTAAGTTGTCATGTCATTGTGGATTGTGCTATTGATATCGCTGTTTGGCTTTGTAACATGAATGGCGCTAGTCTTCTTCGAGTATTTAATCTTTGCGCTCTAGACGATCGCCCCATACAAAACGCGCGTATAATTTAAGTAATAATGTATCACCCTCGAAGAATTTTCTACTCTTTTTCGTTATAAATTCTCGTTTATACATTAAGGCATGTAATTTAGCTCACCAACAAAACGCAAGGCCTGCGTCTAACAAATGTAAAATTGTATATTGTACGCTCGCTGCCTTTTTCCTCAACAACGACGTTATTTAACATTAGTGCAAAAGAGCAGTGTTGCATTTGTAAATATATATTGAGGGAAAATGATAATGTGAATAATGTCGTTGCAATACGGAACCGGAAGTGAAGAACTTGCATTAAGAAATGATCCAATTTTCATTACCAAGGATAAATTACTTTCGACGATGAGGACGCCGACGAGTTCCGGAAGTATTACAGTAACTTTGCGAACAACTTAAACGCGCTTTTATGAACTCAGAAATAAGGCAGTGAAAAAAGATGCAATTAAGTGATTTTTAAAATGTGCCCTAGGTGCACTCGGCTTGTTTAAATGAAACAAGTCGCTTGGAAAATTACTTACTGATATTACGCGAACACGATACAAGCCAAAAGGACGACGACGACGAAGACGCAACTTCCGAATACACTTTTTTATGGTGCACTCACTGTGATGCTGCCGGAAAGGTTCGCGTTGTCGCGACAACTGGAAGCTGGAAGCGCGCCGAAGAGCAAACGTATCGTATCAGCGAAGCGGCGCATGCGATATTCTTCGCGCTCCTCGAACACATTGGCGAAGCCCAACTGTCTAGCAAAACCGGCTTCGATGAATGCTCGTTAATTACGCGATGCCCTCTGCTCCCTGTCGGTTAATCAGTTGATAAGGCGATAGAAGCACGCCACTAAACACACTACACTAAACTATCATATGACCGCACAGAAATAATTCTATTTGTGGAGAAAAAGAATGTTGCTCAAATTAATGCATTGTTCGCCTACCTACGCAGAAAACATCTAAAATATCTGACAAAAAATGAGGGAGTAAAACGACTCATAGTTGCCCTAGGGAGTCTAAACCTCCTCTCTTATTATGATATTTAATGTTGATTATTCATGTTAGATGGCGCAATTTCAAATTTACTATTTTCGATAATAACACGTTAATATTTAGAATATCTTTCAATTTCTGCTTTAAACCATTTTTACTTCTAAAATACAACTTATTTTTGTAAACTCAAATAAATTTATTGAATTTTTTTCAATTTAATTTTGTTAATTTTATAGCTATTTTACAGAAAACTGTATTTAACCTAATTGCAAAAAACAAAATCACAACACATATCAACCGTGACGTCTGTACATCGTCTAGTGGTTTTAGTTATTTAGTTTGATTTTTCTTATTAAAAATGTAATTTTAATTTAATTAACTTATGTAAAAAGTGTCTCACGGGTGCCGGGAGTCAAGTCGTAGCCGCCCTTTGCTGTTTCGGCAAACGCAGCTGCGTGCGTCTATGCTCGACTTGACAACCTAGAGACACAATATACTATTGTGGCGCAAAAAGGAAAATGTTAGGGAACATAAAAGCGTTTATTTCAACTGTGCGCAAAACGTGAATCGAAGTAAATTGTGTTTGATGGATCAGTATGGTCAAATCGGTAGATTTCTCGAGTGGTCAATGAGTACCTCTAGTCCTTTGAAAAGGTGCCGTCCGCGGAAGAATGCCCGCGGCAAGCAGCGACCTCGGCCGCAGACGGACCCCTAGATTTACGAGTATAGCTTTGCCGTAATGGAGTTTCCATGCTTCGAGGTAGTTTTATGTGGCCGGTCCCGCCATATAATGCGCAGAGATTGCCGCCACAATAGTGCACCTAAGGTGTTGCTGCTGGCTGCTGCTGTTCACTCTCAGCCAAAGACACTCTTTGCTGACGCGCCAGAAAATTGCCCAAGCTCGCTTTTAATATCAACGGATTGTCGAGGATCAACAAGCAAAGCATTAAGCTACATTTAATGCAGATCTTTACGAATATGCGTCTGCTGATAAATGAAGAACATGGCGGAAAAGCTCGTTTGTCAGCAAGTCACGATAGTAAATTGGAACAACTCGTCTGTAGTTGGTTGTTGAGTTGCTTTGCGAGTCTGCCGGACAGCTTGGTTCGCAGGACGAGCAGTGGACCGTACTCCAACGCTACACATTTACAAGGAGAGTCCGCACAGGATGGGAGTCGAGGTCCTGCTCCTATGACATAAGCTTCGTGCCGGTTTGTAAATCACCCAAGAGCCACCCGGTTGTGGCTAGCTTCGCGCGACTGCCCGCGCTGTTATAAATCTGCCAGATACACACGTCGGTCAGCGATGCAACGGCAGCGTTGCTGTGTTGGGACCCGAACGACTCGCAGACACCTCAAACCGCAACAATAAATCCTCGACGCTGGGAAAAAACGCTTGATAATTATGTAGTCATCACCGTAGCTTTGCTGCGCTTTTTATGCTTTGATGTTTGCCAGCCCATGAGCAAGAAATAAAACTAGCATTAAATATAGAACGAAAATGCCCGCCGCCTTCACATCCTCAGATATTAAATTCAATAAAAATTTACTTGGAGAATTTTCCGGAAAATTTGCACATACTTATATCTTAAGTTAGACAATTAGAAATCGAATTTAAGATTTTTTTTATAAAATATTGTTATTAAAATATGTAAAATACATAAGTACCCGGCGCCTCCATATTTTCTGATATTAAAATCGTTCAAAATCTATTTGTTGATTTTGATCAAAATTTTGCAAATACATTATATTTGACAAATAAAAAAAAATTTCGACAAATTTGACCATTTTTTGAAAAAATTTCTTAGAAAAACGAATAAATTCCCGGTGCTTCCACATCTTAAAAAATTAAAATCGATAAAAACTTTTTAATGATTTTATCAAAAATTTGCAAATACCAACAATTTTATAATAAAATAGAAATGTTTTTAAACCTCCTAATTTCTACTTTTATTTACATGCAGGAGAAATGCAGAAATGCTCGGATTTCTTTCGTTTTTAAAATTATTGCAAAATTCTTATGTTAACCTTTTGCGATATCATTATAGTAAATGGCTTGAGGATGTGAGCTTAGAGTGACGACAAAGATACATCGTCCTGACACCTTGAACGTAAAATTTCACAGTAGATTCTCCCAAATTGAATAACCCACCATCAAAAAACTTGAGAAAATAGAAAAATTACAATCTTGGAAATTAAATAAATGTAAACCATCAACAAAGAGAAAAATAATAGCTAGATGTAATCTCTTCACATCAACTCCCAATTCAACTGAATATTTTTGCATTTATCTTAACAAGTTTGTTCAAGTCGTCAAAGCACTTAAATAAGAAAAACCAAAGAGGGCGTTAGAAGCCAAAGCGAAAATAAGGAGTCAGTGAATGTCGAATTGTCTCCAGACTGGTGAGGATAATCACACTCGTTACAGTAATCACTATTTTATTGGATGATTGCCGAGGTTTTGTGCGATGATGCTGCTGAATCGAGTCGTCATAAAAAGCGAGCGCCGACATTAAATCTGCTTTAGCTTCGGCACATTGTTCGCGCGAACTGCATGACACAGCCTTGTTCTTTGTGTCCCTCGACGCTTCGCTTTTCACTCTGCACGATTTTTAATCTGCATATTGTGCGTTGAGGGATCTGCAACATGCCGCAAGTCGACGTAATGACGATGATTGCTGGCCATGAAGAGCGCATCGTTCCTGGGGGCATTGAGTACCTATATCGATGGTTGGAAGGGAGTGATTGCATCGGTTGGCCAACAAACACCCAGGCGCAGTTATTGATGCCAGCAACTAGCGCGAATCACATCATGAATGCCGAATTTCCCAAGTGTGCCATAGCTCTGATGGACTGCGGATTCAGTGCACAGTTACATTCGTTGTTCGAAACGCGACCGCACACACGTAAATGCTACTCTCAGTTTGGTTTCAGTTCGCCGAAGAGGACCGATCATATTATAATAGCATCGAGCCATTAGAGAAACAAATTGTCACGGGTCCCATACCGGCAAACACACATATCGACAAATTTATGCACTATTAGATTCTCTTCAGTGCGACTACAATACACGTAACGCATATTCATAATATCATCAATAACCATTTGCTTTGTTCCGCGCTGCTGCGCGGTTTTATTCACTTCGGAAAAACAAAAGGCATCTTGGCGAAATTTACAATATGTATATAGGAAACAATAGCCCACATGATGCCACCAACAAAAACTACCAAACTTTTTTGATTAAGAATTTCATAAATTCAAAAACAAATGTTAACTTAAAAACATAAAAACTTTCGGCGTCTTCATCGATGATTAACTTTTTTATAGACTTTCTTTTTTCATCGTGGAGGCGTTCGATAATTCGTGTAATTACATTAAAGTGTATAAGCTATCAGAAATCAAGGAAATTAAATTCACTTATAGTATAGTTACGGCAAAGTAATTAACACGGAAGCAATTACGGGAAATAAATGTTGCGCTTGGATTGAATACCGCTGGGAATACAAACTACTAATAGAAAACTTTGCAACGGAACAGAAAACTTAATGAAACTTGGCTTGGAATAAAGCAGGAAGCTAACTCCATCTCGAAACTTGCCCTCGAAAGGAAAATCCTGGAGAACTTTGAGGAAAATCAAGGATAATTCTTGCTAGCTCCATCTAGTATGTTATTTTAAAAAGTTTTTCATAATCAATACTAGGGAAACCTAATATTCTGCCCTCTAGCTATATAAATTTGAACTTCAAGGGAAAATTTTAGAGAGCCCTAAAATTGATTTTCCAAGGTTTTTCCTCGAGGAAAATGGATGGCTGCAGGCTCTTCATTTACTGCAAATCTTTATATGAAAGCTCATATGCACCATAAAAATATATTTTATATGATTTACATATAAAAAGCAAAACATCAAAAGGATGTAATTCTTTTGATCTTCGAATGCAGCTTGGATATTTTAATAAGCGCATTTTATAATATCGACAAAGTCTGTAATAGTAGGTACTTGCACTAATTGAAATTCATCTACATACAGAGAGACCACAAAAAAATCAATTCAAAAAAAACCTCTCACATGTAATATAACTGGGGTAAAAATGTAATAAAAATCTATTAACAACAGTTAGAGTCCACGTGATCGCACGTGAAGATCAAACAGGCACCTGCTACAGCACTGACTGGACAATTCACAAAGCGAGGGTGATTTGTAAACAGCCCTTTAAAATAAACTACTCGCCGGGATGATTTATGCGAATGATGCACAATAGCGAAGAATTTTGCCATTTTGCGACTATCGAAAACCGTTCGATTAGAATGCTCCCCAGCTATTCGCGTAGTTTAATTAGTTTGTTGTAATGATGTCGATATAATAATGCTCATGAAGCGCTCGCGTCGGTATTAAGCGATATATCGAGCGCACGCGGATAATTAGTATACAAATATACGCGATAATGTTAATTAATCAAGGCAAGGGGAATGCCGCAGCAGTCGCAGTGTGGCGAGAAACAAATAAATTCCGTTTCGTCACAAGCCCCACAAACAGTCGATTCGATTTGATTACGTTGCTCGTTGAACGCGAATGCGAATTTCCAGCCAATAATATATTACGCGATCGACATAGTTAATTCGTTGATTTATGCTCGTTTTGTAGCGTTTTCTTGCTGTTTGTTTCGAAAAAGTTCTAACGACTCGACCAATAAAACGTTTACAATTTCGCGTTTCAAATGATACGTCAAATTGAGAGCGCGGGAGAACGCCGGAGAGTGCATTAAAGGTTAATATCGTTTTGCTCAAGGCGGAAAAATGATTTCTACGTGAAATATAGTTATCGCGCGCCGGCTATAACTAAAATGGGAAAAAGGAAACGAAATAGAAGTCGCTGCGCTGTGCAGTGTGCGAGTGTAGTTAAACAGTCATCAATGGCTAGAGCCCACTTTTCCACTTGCAAGTAGTGGCTGGTTGATTGTTTGCTTTAGTAAATCATCGTTTTCAAACAAAAATGATGTAAAGATAATTGATGCTTGAAATATAATTATCTTTCATTTTCACCACCGCCGGATATCAATATACTGCTGTATTATAAAGGGCGCAGTGGAAAAATTGGATAAATGCATGCAATTCATCTCTTGTGTGCCGGGGAAATTTAACTTATGGTCGAGAACATTTTGGATTTTTCATTCGAAAAACTACAGAGAATTTAACGACAAAGCAAAATCGCTTTGCTCGACTATTATTTTTCGACTTATTTTCAAATTAATCTTTTGTGCATTTTCCATTTTGTGTCCCGTTCAAAAGAAATAAATACGTATATCCATGTGTATCGGGTTGATACACTTTTTTCTCCCTCTTGCTCTCGATCTATCTCACTCTGCAAATAATCCCCTAATTGTATCTTATTCAGTTTCTCTTCACTCGCTGCAACTTTCATTTATCCTCTTTCACTCTTTCGCAGCCGTATAGCAGCGAATGGTTTTTTCGTGCCCTCAGTCTCAGCCCTTAGTGCTAGTTAGTAAATAATGCTCTTTAAAGAATACGAGTGCCATTTCATTGTTTCGAAGCTTGCCACCGCCAGTAGGCAATGCGAGAGCATCAGACGAGGACGACATGGGGACACGGCGGCGACGAAGCGAAGGTTGATCGTTATTTGGTTTAAGTTTTCGCCGGAGACGCAAAATGCCTTTCATGCGTAGATGCATGCGAAAGCGCGTAACCACCTCACAGCATCAGCTCGAAGCCTTATTGCTTTCGGTTTGCCGAGAAATTAGGATACTGCGATGAAATATTTCAGGTTGTTATTGTTGTTTATAAACTAAATTAATTTCGTAATGCGAAGGGTTTATAAAATATATTCGCCCCAAAAATATGAAAATGCAAAGAATTCGAAATATCCAAAGACTGCGTCGAGCGCTCGAGTTCCTTTAGTTTAATGTTGGCTGCGTTTTGCTCCTCTGGCGAAAGTTACTCCATTGCTTTCCAGTTCCTGCTTCGATCTTGCCAGCCTTGTCGTTGACTAATTATAAAATGAGCGGTCGTCTGATGGTGTGTGCAACTTAAAATAGTTTCATAAAATAGCAACTTTTTCACCCCTCTTCGTGCATGTGCACGCTTGAAGCTAAATTATAATAATAATGATAATAATCCTAATATGAATATAAGGAATCGCACGCGGGTGGCGGATGTGGGTGGACGGCGGGGGCGGCTCGCAACAGTTTCGCCGGCGGCCATGTGTTTGTAGAGAGTAGCATGTGGTTTGAGTGGAATGCTTTTCATCTCAACTTGAGGCATAGTTCCCTAAATGCCGTTCAGTACGCGGAATGTCATATACTCGATGGTGGCAGTGAGTATGGCATTGGGTGAGGAGGCGGCGGAGGAAGAGGCGAGCGCAAAGGTTCAACAACGCCAGCAATGGTATTGAAGCAAAAGGCAAAAGTAACAGCAGTGGCGGCGGCGAAACGTCGACAATTCGCAACGTGTGCATCACTCTTCCGTCTTTGCTGCTGCTTTATATCCGCATTTAAACTTTCTACTTATATACTAAAAGTAGACATTCTCATCGAGTTCATTGCAAAGTTCATTGAAAACAAGATTCGATTACGGAAAGTTGTTTCCCGCCGATGGTCGCCTCTCACAGTCGTTGACTTTTCCTTTTTCTGCGCCCTACGCTTCACTGAATTAAACATATCCAGCGTATTATTATAGACGACGCAGTGACAATCGACATGAGCCGTATGAATATGAGTACGATGAAAACCAAATAGAGAAGACTTGATTATTGTGTATCACGGTTTAATGATTTTCCACTGGTTGCGGCGACATTGTCGACAGTCGTCGCCACAATGCTGATAAACTTGTCGAGAGTTTTGCGGCTGACAATCTCTCTCAAAGTGTCATTAAGCTAATCATAAATAATAAGCGTTTATTGAAGGCGTTAATAACCGCAAGTTATAGTAAATATCTCGATGATTAATTAATCAATCTGTGATGCGAATTTGTAATATTGCTTGTTTCGTCTTTAATTTCGATGTAGAAAACAATAGAGTTATATAGTTGGGCAACTTTCTCGATACGCTTATATCTTCTTAATTAATTGATTAACTTGGAACGCGAGTCAGTTACGTCAATACCACGAAGACGCAATAATTTCGCGAATGCTCTGAGGAAGATTTTCCGAGTTTCCGAATAATCAGTTCGTTATTAGTTCATTATTAGTCAATGATGCAAGCGCATTTGCATCTTACTCCCGAATGTCATCGTCGATTTTGTGCATGCAATGAACGTTGTCGACGTTGATTATTTTGTGTTAGGGCGCAACTTGCGCGTCGAGTTTTAAGTATATTCAACAAGCTATTAAGATCATGCTGGGGATGTGCAGCGAAAATGTTCGCTGGGGTGCCCAACTCGGGAGCGCTTCATGGAGTTTATTTGTAACTATCTCAAGTCAAGTTTCCAGGAGTTCACCTCAGAGATTACATGTTAAGGACTCGAAGAGCGAACAAGACCCACACCGAGCAATAATGGGCGCGTAGTGAGCGCACAATCTCGGGTCGCAGCCCAACCATCCGCAGACCTTGGAATACATTGCGTGGAAACATTGACGCTGACCGCCAAGCCAAGCCGCTAGATTACAATACTATTTCATTTGTTGTAAACGCGGCATGGTTTATTCCTAGGATTACAATGGCTGACGTCGAAGTCATCTCGTGAAATTGATGGTATACAGGGTGTTTACTAATTGGTGAATCACCTACACGTGGCGATCGTCTGTAGGTTATTACGAAGAGGAATATTAACGTCTTTCTGAACAGTTTTTACCTGAAAGATTTGAATTTTTGGTCAAAAATTTTGGTAAGGCTATACACTTACCGAAATTTTCGACCCAAAAATAAAGATGCTTATTTCGAATCCTGATAACCTGCGTTGCAATATTAACGTCTTTTTA
Source organism: Leptusa sp. GC000079 (assembly GCA_030264655.1). NCBI lineage: Eukaryota > Metazoa > Arthropoda > Insecta > Coleoptera > Staphylinidae > Leptusa > Leptusa sp. GC000079. Next base: position 16,382 of record JARJDT010019693.1, read on the forward strand.
AAGTGTTTTTACCTGAAAGATTTGAATTTTTTGAACTTTATTTTTTGGTCGAAAATTTTGGGAAGGCTATACACTTACCAAAATTTTCGACCAAAAAATAAAGTTGCTTATTTCGAATCCG
>JARJDT010019701.1:0-24576 GCA_030264655.1 Leptusa sp. GC000079
ATCAATTTCAAATTGGGAATAATCAATAAAATTTGAAATTGACCATTTTCAATTTGAAATTGATTATTCCCAATTTGAAATTGAAAAGGTATATAATTAAATCCAAACATTGCATTCAAAAATTGAAATCGAAAATGTTTCTAATGTTACTTTTCGAATAAGAGAAGAAAAGTATCGGATTAGTGCTGGCAACGGCAAAATTATCTAGTACAAGTATCGTACGCTTCGTTTTTAAATTAAAAAGTATTTAGAGTTATCTGTGATTAAAAACATAAACGACCAAATCAAATTGAAGTAAGTTTAATAAAATAGTTTGAATTGACAAAAATAAGTTGCATTTTAAGTTATAATAGTTTAATGCTCAAAATGAACGAAAATGGTAAATTCAAGTTGAGCCATTACAACAATAATCAACATTAAATATCAAAAGAATTGAGATAGAGTTTAGACTCCCTAGGGCCACTATAAGTCGTTTAACTCCCTCATTTTGGGTCATATATTAGATGTTTTCTGTGTAGGTAGGCGAAAAAGATACAATCGCTTGAAAGTTTTCTGTCATTCATGCCAGAAGTAATGAGGCCCTCATGGTACAAAGTGATCATTTAATTGTGAGTGTTTGAATATTGCGCCAATTTTCACTAGTATTTTTGATTTATTCAAACAGTCCCCAGGATTAAATGATCACCCTGTTGGGATTTGATTCAAGTGCTTTTCCTAAAGTACATGAAACACGTTTAGCCATTTTTACTTTTCAACCAAGAGAAGAAAAGTCTTGTAATTACCTTTCAACTAGGAGAAAAGCAAAGTAGAATTTTTGATGGCAAAATAAATAAATAAATTTCTTAAAAATATTTTTTATTAACATCCTATACAATTTATCAATCATGAAACAATCTATTGCTATAATAAATCTTCATCTAACATAATCCTTCCAAATTCTAAATTCCTAAATTTTCTTAGCATCAACTGTGAAGAACTATTTAAGTCTGGTCTAATTATGTAAGTGCCATGAACGTCTTTCAACTTCAACATTTTATTATTTATCTTGGAGATATGTGACAATACATCTAAAATATTATCACTTGCTTCATTCATTCCCAAAGCCTTAACATATTTAAAACGACCATTTTTATTCAGCCAATACAACAAATAATCAGCCATTATCTCTGGCCCAACTAAATGATCCTGTAAAGTGTTACACAGTGCCAAACGGAGCCCACTTTCAGTGTTGTCAATATTTGGGCTTAAAATGCCTGGGGTATCAAGCATATAAAACAAGGGCTTCTCGCACATTTTAATTTTATTAAGAACACTTCGCGTTATGCCGGGACTCGCACCAACTGCAGTAGCGCCTGATTTATGCAAAAAGCGATTGCGCAGACAGTTTGTAAGTGATGACTTGCCCACATTAGGGATACCAATAATCATCACACAATAGTCTTCCTCATCACTACGATTGTAACGATCGGAGTTGTTGATGAGTTTCTGTGCTAAGGGGAACAACTGGTAGACCCCTTTGTCTTGGTGGCTCTTGCAGTTTGTAAAGATGACATTGGGAAAGTCTGCTTTGATCTTGTCTTTTATGCGCGGCACTAATTTGTTGTCGATGGTGTCGACTTTGTTTAGAACTAAAATGTGCGGTTTGATGCCGGAGATCTTGTATTTGAAGTCGTTATTGCGGCCAGAAAACGGGACACGTGCATCATGCACTTCGATAATACAGTCTACCGAACGCAGTTTGTGTTGCATTTGTTTGAGTCCTTTGTTCATGTGGCCAGGGAACCAATTCAGGGCATCTTTGGAGATTACTTTGAACACTGAACGAAACTTTTCTGATGATGTTTTAGGCAAATTCTTCGCCATTGTTTATGTATATTACAAAAGTCTTTTTTTTAAGTAGAAAGTGTGGTTATTCATTCCAAATGCCTGCTTGCCATTTGGCTTGCCTGCAAAGATGCAACGATGCAACTGTTTGAACCAGTGGTTTGAACTGTTCCTTAGTTCCTAATTATCACCACTAGATAACACTACTTTAGACCAAAAAGTGATTCGTTCTGCGTTTGCGCAGTGTGAAAATTAAAACGGCATAACATTAGGATTCGTGAAAGTCAAACGGAGCATGGACCACCTACAATAGGCCGCCTCATATTGCAACAAAAACAAATAATATATTAGGCATTTATCATTGTTGCTTTTGTATTTAATTGATTCGGATTCATTTATTGCATATTCATATTAATTGTTATGGTAACAGCATTTCAAATTTACAAGTAATGGAGGCAAAGTTATCCGAATATCGTGCACGTAAACAACGCGAGGAATTTGTCGCAAAAGTCAAAGGCCGTGTGAACAACTTTGTAACATCATCAACAAATGGCTTTGGAACATGGTTGCGAAATCGTACGTCGCGAGACACCACAGACGGAAACGAAAATCACCGTAATGTACAATTTCAACTGTTTTAATCATACTCTTGAATAATTAATAATCACGGTTTAGCTTGACATTGAACCCCTTTTAAACGAGGATGGTGAACATATGGAACATGAAGAAGACGTTGAAGGAGTTCCAGTTTTGTCAGATGAGGAAATAGACAAAATTAACTGTTTCACTTATAAACAATTCTTCAAATATTTGGGAATTTTTATAATGTGGGCCACTGTTTATTACATTTTTATTTTGTGGGGATTTGGATCCGTCTATTTTCTCCTTAGTTGCATAATTGGGATGTACCTTAATACAAGAACTGATAAGAAAAAGAGGAATGAAGTGAGTGCCTATTCAGTTTTTAATAAAAATTGTGAGAGTATCAAGGGAACTGTTAAGGCTGAAGACTTGGAAAGACAAATGGTCTTTGGAAACATTTTCTAAAGATTGTAAATTTCATATACATATTTTATATTTATATATATTTTATTTATTAATAAATTTAAATTGGTTGTGACATGATCAAAGATAATTAAAACTTCATAACTTACTATATAAGATCACAATTGCTAACACATTATTTTTCACTCATTACCATTATGAGCATTGTGAATAAGGGAATTTGAATTGGAATGATTAACATTATTAACACTTGGACTGTGATTAAGATCAGTACTAGGAATAATTTGTATCTTTGGCTTAGGAATAAAATTATCAGTGTTAGGTAAAAGAATAACAACAGCAAAAGCCATCATAATATGCCACAAACTGTGCACATATTTGTAGTTGCTCTGCGTCTGAAAAAGCGCGAAAGCAAGCAAAGCAACAAGTGCAACAGTTAACCCAATGGGTAAATATATAGTCAAATAAGTCTTACTGGGAAAAATCTTAATGAGAGCATCTTTGGTTCTGTAAATATCATAATTGCGTTTGCCCCAACTTGCTAAAACGATAAGAACACCGCCAGTAACTGGGACAACAAACACCCACAAAGATGTCTTGTCCATTGTCACCGCTGCGCCTAGAAAAATAGCTCCGCCAATGTGAAGTAAATGTGGCGCAGGGGATGGCAAATAAGACATAGCAATGAGAGTCACCCAAATTGATAAAATGGCACAATAAAAGTCGCAAAATTGTAAAACATGCAGTGCAAGCAGGCAGAAATTAATGCGGTGTTCGCCAGCATCACAGGCATGATAAAAAGTGGACGAGAACATGATAGATGCGTAGACTAGCGTCTCGACATAGTAACGCCGTTTATAAGCGATAAAAACTGTGATAGCAAAAGCACAGTTGCTGAAAACCAGGAGAATCAGTTCAAGCCATATTTCAAATTGGGAGTTAGCATTTGATGCGTCCAGGCAATCCCATCCTGCAAACATTTCAATATTTTAAAACACAAAACTGGAAATGTGGATTTGATATCCCGTTAATTATCATATTTTACAGGTAAACGTTATTAATTTAGCAACAAAAAATGTGATTTGCAGGCGATTATGATCCTACATTTTTAATATTTGAAATTCCCGCATTTTTTAAATCACGTGCCGTGAAGTTAACATTACTTTTGCATTAAATCGCTATCTAATGATAGAGATACCATGAGTTTTAAAGAGGGTATTCTACATGAAGCGACAAAGTTAAACTTTTTCGCTTTGCGTGAAATTGCCTCTTTACAACTCTCGTTATGTAATATACTATTGCCTTACATCAAAAATGAGAAAAGGACATTGAACACACCTTTGTAATTATTAGTGCAGACACAAGTCGAGTAAACGAAACCCTCAGCAACACCAAAGACACATTTCCCATTGCGTCCGCATTTATCCCCAACGCAGGGATACGAAGAGATGTCGAACATAACAGATGAATTGCAACCTGCAATGGCCATGCGCCGACAATTCCCGTCGCAATCACAAGACGAACACTCGCTTTTCCTGTGAATGATTTCCTTTTCGCATTTCCCCTGGCATTCAGAGCAATCCCCATCGCATTGTGCCTGGCAGGGCCCTAAACAATCATCTAAAAGTTGGCTGCATCCTCGCGGACAGTCGCAAGGCTCACATTCGCCACAAAACAACTTGAAAGTCAAGTACCAATTCCCTGGTTCCGGATACGGAATCATAAAACTCGCGTTGGTTAGCGTGCTATTCAATAAAATCGGCGCCGTCGTCAAGTGATTCAAATGCAAGCATTTGTTTTTCCACATGGGGACTTCAATGCCTGCACGACGGAGACACGCAACTAATGTATGATTTCTGGGTTCTTGTTTGATGTAAATCCAACGGCCTTTACGCTCCACTTTTGGCATGAAAGCCAGTGCGATGTTTAGCGTTCCACCAACGTCGAGCACGTCACGGACGTTGAATTTCAGCGCGGAAAAGCCCAAACTTGTGATTGTAACGTTGACAGGGACGGAACCATCAGGTAATTGGTCCAATTCGTAGGTGAATTGAAAGCTTTCAGTGCTGATGCTTTTGTGCAACTCGAATTCGTTGTATTTCCATGCAACGGATGAAGTCAACGAGGTGAAATACATGTGTGAAGCGGACATATTCGCGTAAAATGTTTCGATTTCCGTTTTTGGCGTTTTTTCATCGTTTGAGTCATCAGGAACTTCGACGAATTTCAAATAATATACTAAACTTGTTTCGTCAGGGAGTTTATTATCGTCTTTGGTTGTTGCCATTGTTGAATTAATTTTAATAAAATATTCATCATCGCCGAGCACTCGAAATGATGATGTTAGACTTTCATTGTCGATGGTCGCGTTTTGCATTTCGTCATTACTGGACGGATACAGCTCAATTGTAATTTGTTTACAACTTTTGCAAAGTAGCAACACGTCAACAGTTAAAATTACTTTGAATACGTTGCCCGGAATGTAAATTTTGAACAGTTTAGCCTGGCCTGGTCTTAATACTGTTGGGACTTTTTGATCAAAAACTATCCAAGTTAGGTTTAATTGCTTAACGTAGAGTGAAGCATCTATGAAACTGTTACAAACCGGAAAAAGACCTACACCACATACACATTTTCAAAAAAAATTGTAATTCAATTTTAGGATAACTTACCATCTTGCGTTATTCCTTCATCTTTGGGATTGATATAAGGATGGAAAGCAGCAGCATAATAACTTCCAGAAATAGGTGAACTGATATTAATCTGCTTATGTTGTTTATCCGTTTGAAAAGTTAAATTAAAGATCGTTTCGCGCCTACTCAGCAAAAAATGTCGCGGATATTTCGACCCATCTGGGTTTATAACTGGTGGGGCGCCATATTGCAGATGCAACTCAACATCTTCAACAGGACAACCGAAATAACTTCGTTCTCTACTACTGCGAAAATCAAACATAGCCTCTACAGAATCTTCCGGAATATCAAAATGCATTATTATTGCATCAATATAATTTTGATACTTTTCTACGAAAGTCGTGCGTGTTTGCGATATTAAATTCCATTCTGAACTTCCTGTACCAATACTAACAGCAGCATTAAATGTTTGTATGAACACAATTGCATACAAATAATAAGTTATTGATTTGTTCTTGTGTGTTTGTTCTTGTGTGTTTGTTCTTGTTCTCTGTAATTGTTTTTAAATGTTTCTATTATATTTATTGATTTTTGCAAATGAAAGCTTACTTGTGTCATTCTTGTTCATCAGCTTCTTTGGCTTCACATTAGTGTTAGAATTATGTCAATAATTCCAATTTTCCAATAATAATTTAATTGAATAATTGATTATTTCCGTTATCAGTGGGTTACATTTTTATTTTTAAACAATGAACGACGATGATGTTGTGTGATGAACTATCCTCCGCGCAATGATTCTCCATGTTGTGCATTTGTTTTTTGGCTGATTAGATAACACTTATCTAATTCATATTGGAACTTAGAATAATACCGAATAATTCTGATACAAAGCGTATGAAATGATTAAATTATGATAAGGTTATTGTAAACAGAGACTTGGGACAAGTCCTCTGCGAGTGTTCGACGACAACTTGCGAAGTGCGAAGTGCTACCGAAACTTGCTTGAGGCGCCACAAGTCAAATTTGAATGTTTTATTCTTTAAACAAGTTTTTGATAAGTTTATAAAGTAAAAAATCACTTTGTGTTTTTTAATATTGCATTATCAATTCGTAATAAATAGTAATTAGGAGTTAAAAAATTAAAAATGACGAGAAACAATTTACGAAAAAATAAAAAAATAGTATTTTTTAAGTTTTTGTCTCGGTTTTTGTTACCCCACTAGTGGGCGCTGAATTCATAATACTGGCTACGTTCAAGATGGTTTTAAGAACCCGGAATCCCGTTCAAGAAATGCAAGTGACCACCAAAAAAGTTTCTTGCAGGAGCACGTTGAAAAAGGTGGAGTAATGGAGTAAAGAATTGTTCAGAGAGTTGCGATTGTCGTTTTACGATTTTGCGAGAGAGCCGTGATTGGTTGAAGTGGGTTGCAGCCTCGCTTATGGGCAGCTGTGGGCAGCCAAAGGAGTAGAAAGAGCGCGCTCGAGCAACTAGAACGTACTTTTCGAACGCAGGCCAGTACATTCTAAATCTGAACCGCATATCTGAACGCACCAGCTGTGGCACCAGTCAGTAAACACAAACAAATATGGCGATGGCGACTTGTATTTTGCGTTAGTGAATCCCTTGTTTTGTTGTAATATTTCGCGAAACACCGATAAACATTTAAAATAACTACCGAAAGCACTCTCGGATTAACACAAACAGTAAGCACACTACTTAACTATCAAACGAACAGATTACTTATCTATTATTTCGATGGATTACCTTGATAGAAATGAGTAGCACTCATCAATACTTGCAAACAACCTCGGGGGGCTCCGGTAATTCGTCTGGAAGTCGCCTCGGCGACATCGAGCACTTAGAACAGTTCTCCGAAAATTTCGCATCGCTGTTCCTCAGTCAAGAATATTCCGATGTTATCCTGATTGTTGAAGGTCAACGTCTCCATGCCCATAAGGTAATACTTGCAGCAAGAAGTCAATATTTCCGAGCGCTTCTTTACGGCGGGATGAAAGAGTCCCAACAGTCCGAAATCGATATGCCTGATGCACCACTAGCAGCATTCAAAACCCTCCTCAAATACATCTATTCAGGTCACATGTTCCTGATTTCAATGAGGGAAGAAATCATCCTGGAAACTTTAGGCCTAGCTCATCAATACGGATTCCAAGAGTTGGAAACGGCAATTTCTGATATCCTCAGACAGTTGTTAGCGCTGAAAAACGTATGCGCAATCGTTGACACAGCGCGTCTTTATGGCATGAGCAAACTCGTTGATGTTTGTCATTTGTTTTTTGACCAGAATGCAACCGAAGTTTTGTTGCACGACTCTTTCTTGAATTTATCTCAAGCATCATTAGTAGAGCTGCTTAAAAGGGACTCATTCTTTGCCTCAGAAGTTGACATTTTCAAAGGTGTTTCACGCTGGTGCCGCCAAAACGATGATACTGATGACTTAATCATCAATTGCGTTCGTTTGCCTTTGATGACAATCACGGACTTGCTTTCTGTCGTCAGGCCAGCAGACTTAGTGAAACCGGATACTTTACTTGACGCGATTGCAGAACGAACAAGCGCTAAGATCAGCAACTTGCCACATCGTGGACAATTAAGTAACTACCGAATTTTTGAATTCTTACAATACTAGTTATTAAATTTTTTTTCTTTGATATGTTTACAGTTGTTGATGAGAATATTGCAAGCCAACGCCATGGATCCAAAGTAATCGCCGGGGAATTACACGACGCGTGTTTAGACGGCGATAATTACAATTACGATCTTGAACGTGGGTACACGCGCCATGCGATAGGTCCAGCTGACCAATGCATCATCGTGAAACTCGGCAAACAGTCAATAATCAATCACATTCAGCTACTTCTGTGGGACCGCGACGTGCGTTCGTATTCCTATTACATCGATGTTTCCATTGAGTTGAAAGACTGGGTGCGTGTTGTTGACTATACTCAGTACTCTTGTCGCTCCTGGCAGACGTTGTATTTCAAGAAGCGAGTCGTCCAGTATATCAAAATAGTCGGAACCAACAATACTGTGAACAAAGTGTTTCACTTAGTGTCTTTTGTAGCAATGTACAAAGAACAGTTGCCGAGCATGTACGGCGATATTATCAGCCCACGGAACAATGTCGCGACGTTGGAAAAGTCCGCTTGTGTCATTGAAGGCGTCTGCAGGTCTCGCAACGCGCTGTTGAACGGCGATACCAAACACTACAACCTGGAGTCTGGGTATACTTGTCATCAAGTGGGTTCCGGTTCCATTCTCATTCAACTTGGTCAACCGTATATGCTTTCTAGCTTACGTCTACTGCTCTGGGATTGCGATGATCGGAGCTACATGTATTATATCGAATCGTCGATTAACATCCGTGATTGGGAGGTGTTAGTTGACAAGACGCGCGAGCGTTGTAAGTCCTGGCAAGTGGTGCGCTTCCCGCCTAAACCTGTTGTTTTTATTCGTATTGTTGGGACTTTTAATACTGCCAATGAAGTCTTTCATTGTGTACATTTCGAATGTCCGTCTTCTATTGACCAGGAAGACAATAGTTGTAAAGTAGAGACAAAGTTGAATGGTAGCACACAGACGAGTATTCGTGATGTTGAAAGTAATAATAACGCGGCGCGCGCTTTGACCCCAAATGTTGATGTGCAGATGCAATCAACTGAAACGGCCACTGAAGCAGAGGAGTTGCAGTATGCCTGGGAAGATGCTATTGATTGAGTACTGTTTGAGATTAGCTTTGGTCATTGCTCATATTTTTTTAAACATTTATAGATCTTTCCTTAATTTCCGGCCGACATTCCAATTTACGATTTGATTCTAGTCACATTTAACAGTAAATTAACAAACGTGCAAACGCAAATCAAAAATCAAATCGTAACATTGAATGCTCTTATTCTGACGCGTCCTTACTGTGGCTTTGTCTTTGCTGTTGCAGATTTATTATAGGCAAGCATCAATTTTATTTCTAAACTTTACAACTTTTGAACAAATGCTTTGCGTAGTTTTACTTATACTTTGTACCCTTTGTAGGTTTATAGCAGTTTATAGCAAATTGAAATATTTTTTGATGAAAATTGTTATTTTAATAAACGATTATTGAATATTCGCTAGGGTTTCACAAGAGTCTTGATTTCGAGACAAGATCAAGACAAGAGTTTTACAAGAAATTAAACCAGAAATATGGAGAAATTTTAAGAAATTTGAAGAAAAGAACGCAAGACAGAAATACAAATTTAGTGTCTTGATATTTCGAGACAAGACAAGAAGTTCAATGCAAAACAAGAATTCTTATCTTCGCGTTATTTGACTAAATATATTGCTCTGGAAACGAATTTAAATTATTTAGTCGCGCAGATAAATAACGTTGGTTGAAGTCAGAGAAAGAAATCGAGGAGATTCCGAGAGCGAGACGCGAATACAGGACACGACGACTCGGCAAAACGATAACCTGTTATGCAAAACACGTTTCGTAACTGCCTAGCCTAGGAGATTCCATCCGCTCTTTGCCACTTTGCCTGCGTTCGGTCTTTGGACGCGCATTTTGTTACCTCGTTACCTGTTACCTTGCGACCTGAACTATTCAGATCCAAACACAAAACAACTAAATACACGACAACGACAAGGCTTCTAATCGGGGAGTGGTAGAGTCGGATTGGAGTAGAGGCAAGACTACATTCATGCCCACGCAGTGCGCACGTCATTTCATAAATGATTTCCTATTTATATTAGTTGTTTTTATGAAAACCTAATTATGTTCTGGTTAAAGATCGCACAAAAACTGAAAAACATTAAAATTACAAATGAGTTAACTTGATGAAATATGTAAACGTTGTTTGCACTTTGTTTTTCCGATTGTTTTCTTTGTTGTTCTGTCGTCATTATGATTGTGCTTTGCACTCATAAGTACCTCATCGAAAGCGCATAAACAATACGAGTTTACGTTGTGCTTTTGCTTTTATTTTATTATGTTAGGTTGTTACTTGTGCGCTCGCGATTCACATTCACGTTCATATTTACTTTTAATAGTCAACTCAACGCGTATGAGTTTATATAAGTATGAAATTGAGTTTCATGTATAATACATTATTATAAATAGCGCAAATCATCATGACACGATAACATCTTTCCGGACTTTTAAACTTTTTGAAAAAGTTTCAAGTGCGCATCACAAAAATCGCCAAGAACGAATTATGAAAATTTGAAATATGGTTCAGTCAAGGCAGACGTCAATTTTTGTCGTAGATTTATGCAAGTGTGCCATGCACGTTGGATTATTTCCAAAAACGAAAAAGAAACACATTTTATATGTTGCTTTCAACGCCAACTTTGTTTTAACTAAAGCGTAAGCAGCAACATTGCAAAGTTCGCAAATTTTAGGTATGCAGCGATTACGAGGACACAGGAAGTCGTCACTTGTATATTTTTTTATACTAGTAAACAATTGCACTTGAAATTTGAAACGCCTAGATCGGCTTCAATAATTTTTAGTTTGTTTGAAATTTATAAATTGATTTGTTTAGTTTCAAAGTTTGCCATTAGTAAAAGGCGCGTTGCTATGGTTACCTTACCGTGCAAGGCAAGGAGACCAAAGCATTCTTCAAATTGTTTATTATATATATGTTCAAAGTTGTAACTTTTAAACATTTGTTTGTTGTTGCGTTCTGGTTGCGTTGCGAGTTGAAGCAATTTGAACTAATGAAGTACTTCGACATAGAAAGAGAAAGCATGACGCATAAAAGTGTGATCAGTGTGGTAACGCCACAAATAAGCGCATAAAAAGGCAAATCCCTCTACACACATGTAGCTAGCCGTCTCACTCTTCGGTTATTGCCAGTCGCCATGCCCATGCCGTGTGTGTTGTGTCCAAAGTGTACAGAACAGGTTTCAAACTTTTTCTTTTCGAAAAAATTAAAATACAAAGCAAAACGCTGACTACGCGCGCACTGACAACACACGCTCGACAACAATCGCGCATACTTGTTGCAGTGCGAGCGAGACGGCCTGAGGGAGATTCCATGCGGCTACGCGGCGACACCGCAACGTGGGAGAGGTGAGAGCGGCGGAAATCGCGCGCTCGCCGCACACCAATCGGCCGACAAAGCGCTCACTAGCGCTCAGCATGCGTGCGGGACGCAGACGGAGAGGAGATTCCGAACGCCGAACGGCGAACGATGCGAGAGTGAGAAATGATCAATTCGGCCTTTACAAGTACGTCATTCGGGATTGCGATGCCGATTGCCGACACGGACGCGCGCAACACAACAACACTGACTGCACACTGACTGGCTCACTGGCCCCAGGCAGGCCACTCAGCTGTGTGTAAGTGGCATGCGAGCGAGACAGCGTGCGGCGCACTCGCGCGCGGCGAACGAAGACGGTCGCTGCGTTTCGGAACGGGGCCCGGGACGCGCGGCGTGCGGTGGCGGTCGGAGCGAGATAGCTGCGGCTGGAATAACTGAAACGGAACAGTAAACATGGCGCCGTGCTAGTCAGCATATCATTTCCCGAGAGTGTGTTGTATCGTCGCACACAATACGTATCCTGGCGCGTTATTTTCATTAATTTATTTCAAATTTTCATTTCGTTTGCGTTTCGTTCCGTTGCGCGTTTTTGTTGTTTCATCGTAAGCAGAAGGAAACAAGAGAGACACTGGGACTGGACTGTCCCTGTCCCTTCGTTGTTGGGTCGCGTGGTGCATGTGTACGGATGATTCATTGTGTTTTTCTGCTTGGTGCTCGGCAGTTTGTGATTGCTATGCTATATAATACGACGACCTATAACACCAAGAACGTCAACAATCTAAATAAATGCCCCCCAATAAAGACTCGCCGTAAGTAAACAACAAAAACAGAAACAAGTAGAAAACAAGTGCCAAAACCACGCGTAGCGCGTTATCTGCACCCTACACCAAACGCAACAATAACAACAACAATCATCGAGATCACCGAGAATCCGATGGAGCTTGGGACATTTAAACTTGCTTCGTGTATTTGTGCACATACAGCGTCGTTCTCGTTGATGAATTGAGGCGAATTTTGATGAAATTAGGCAACGATGATGCGCCGTAATTGGTGAGTGCGGTGACGAATATCGTGCGTGAATAGTTGTGCGTGTGCCAAAACCGAAACAACAACGATGCGAAAACCGCATCGTCGATCAGCAGCTGGGATGTGGTAATTCGTCAACATAAGGAAGTTCAGGCATTCGCAAGAAAAGGCGAAAGGTGATACATCGCCGTGGGCTTAGGGCAGTATTGCAGGTGAGTGAGGTGAGCAATGCAACATCAATATCAACAATGAAGGAAAAATGTTAATATGCTTGCGCATTCAATGTACCAATGCTTAAACAAGTTTCGAGTTCTAAGGCTTCTCTCAATCCGCAATCTCAATCTGGTTGTGATGCTTATAGCTACGCGCTAAACGTTGAACGTTCATGTTAAAATGTAAATAACTGCTATGGCATGGTGCTATGTTCGCAATGTTCGCATCGTGTCGTGTGTATCGTATCGCAAGTTGGAAGTCGAGTTTTGCACGGTATTGTACTTTGGCGCCGTGTTGACTATCACTTTGGCGTCATACGCTGTCTGTGCCGTCTCGCACAGCCTCCCTACTGCCTGCTTCTCTATGCCTTACAACTACATCGACATGCAGGCCAATCTTTCTTGTACTGAAACTGAACTGAACACTCAACGACTCAACTCAAACTTGAACCGAATGCCTTTGAGCCTTCGTGGCTTTGCTTTGCTCGTTGTCGTGTTGACTGTTGACTCGTTAGTGTCGTTTTCTGGCCAGTATAATAACCGAATTGAACTGCGAAAAACACTCATTTGCTGCTTTGCTTTGCTACATATCTATTCAAATTCGAAAAAATTTCGATTCGTTTGTGTTTGTATGATTACAACCTACGGAATATTTCAATAGCGCACATATTTGCGACTTTAGTTTGTAAGTTTATGAATAAACAGCTCGATGTGATACAAGATGACTCAATAGGTGCGAAGGTGGTTCAAATTTAAAGAGAATCGTCGTACTTTTATCGCCAACTGTTTAAAATTCACTCATTTGCATAAATACTCGAACTTTTTCTGAATACATTTAAACGAAACAAAACAAATGAAATGAATGCGATGCGCTCCTCAAAGGTCACGCTGATTGGAACGGTTTGTAGTTTCAGCGTGTATGAGTGTTTTCGTTTTGTAAGCCTAGCGAGTTTCATTGTTGAATTGTTACTTGTTCGACTCGTTTGCGCTCGCGTTCGGCGAATATGTTACGTACTTACGACGAATTCGTTCATATCTGTTCGAAGTCGAAGTAACATAATTCCGCAATCGAATTACGTAGGTACTGCAGGAATGTCTACGCGTTTACATCGACAGCAGTGTATTGGCTCCTTCTATTAGCTTACATCATTAGAAATTTTGCATTTAATACGGTCCTGTTCAGAAATTTATTGTGACCACATCGCGGAATTCCTTCCACCGCACTGAACTTACTCGTTTTGTCATTTACATCACATTAGCTGCACGTTGCTTTACTTGTCCTTGTATATTTTATTAGTTATAATAGTTTCGTCTACAATTAACATTGCCGAGTACTTGCATATGCGATATGTACTTATTTGAGCAATGAGAATTTGTTACCGCCTGAATTCGACTTATATTTAGTTTATGTTAAAATTGAAATTCCGAGGACTATTTCTAAACGTTGCTTGGTAAGCGGTGGAAGTTGGGTGCATGCCGGTGCTATTTTCAAACGCGATCGCATCGTAAATGGTGAATTAAATTCGACGAGTCGCTCTCGGTGTTTGCAAAGTGCATTTGTACTCTTCAAATTTCAATTCGTTCGATATGCGCATTGTGTGTGTTAAGTCAAAGAGAAAAATTAGGTCGTCGTAATTAATGCATCATCGGCGCCTTCACAACTAAACTAATAACTTTTGACTGCGCGATGATTAATTCAATTCGCAGTCGGTTTGTTGTTGCTAGCGAATGAAGCACGTTTCGCAGCATAACAATAACAATTGCTTGTTGCTTCATACGTTGTATAAATTTTATGATGTTTTGATTCATCGGCGTCACTCCGCTCCACTACTACGACAACCTGTTGGTCTGCAGACTTAAAATACTGAGTGCGTGTTGTGTTTGCCTTGCATGTGTCATTTGTGTGCGCGAACCGAGTGGAAAATGTGCGAAGGCGTCGATCGCGGAATCCTCTCGACTTCTCGGAACCCCCAATCCAAACAGTTTATTCTTGCTTGAGACGACGTAAAAACGTGTTCACTACAAGTGAGTGTCGATTTCGTGGAAGAAAGTTCAGGTAGCTCACGTAATCGCCTTCTCGGAATTACACCGTGTTGCTGTTTCTGTTGCTTTTCGATAGTCGATGTCGATTGCTGAGGTGTCCTCGACTTCTCATTTTCAAGTCTCAAGATTCAATTTACTTTGCACCTTACGCATTCAGCGTCGACGACGACGAATAGCCGAATACGCAACAGGTTCTCCGACTGTTTGACTGCCGGTGCGGCGGTGCCATGATGCAGGATGCACATTGCATGCTGGCTGCTTGCTTGCTGTTTGCTGGTGCTTTTCAATGTCTGTCAGCTTTTCCCTAGTTAAATTTTAAAAGCCAAAGAATACCTGCACCGAAAGCAAAACACCTGCTTTTTCGGCTTCCCCCTTCGATTGTTTTGGCTTAACTTTCGTTCCATGTTTCCAGAAGGGTCTGCACTCTGCAGACGGAACGCAGACCCAAACATACCTATACAAAGTCATTCAATAAAAATAACAAGAATAAAAATACACATTGTAATATTGTGAACCTAGCTATACTTCTGCTATGTGTAGATTATTTCAGTTTCAGTGGCTTACTTAATAGCTCGTTTAGTTGAATATTAATTCTAAGAACCATGAGAATAAAAAAAGGGATTCCATGCATTGTTCTCATTGATGTTGTCCTATCGTTTTGAATAATTGAGTCAGACACATAAGATTAACGAAATACTGAATAACAAAACAATACATCCGTTGTATATTTGTTCAGTGTGGTTTCGTGATTCGTAATAAGTCTATATTCTAATGTTTTCTATGTAATGAAATATCATTTATATGGAATTGAAATACCTCGTGAAATACCAAAATTAAACGATTATATCAAAATAATAAAAAATAGCAGATAATGAAAATCTCTACTAGATACTTAGTTATTTATTGATGTTGAGATATCAATTGAAAATCCAAATAGAATTTGTCACCTTTGTGTAATTAAATAAAAGTTTAAAAAGTCTAATCGCAACTTTGCGGTTCAGGAACTTCTCTACTTTACACTTTACCAATTGAATGGGCGATTACGCTATAATAGTACTCAATAATGATGATTCATTTAAGCTTAACATTCAATTAGTTTAATTCGATTCGGTTCGTGTTTCGATTTCTAATGATGATAACGAAATCTATTTGTTTTTATAATAGTAGCACCACATGTCATCGTGTATTGTGATTCATTGGGTATTCGGATTTGCTAAGCAACGTTCAGTTGTTTGTTTTACGTATTAAATCACCAGGAAATTGTATTGCGGTTTGTTTTTGTTTATAACTTGGTCGTTTTCAATGGTAAGAAGTTAATCATTATTCTAAGAAACTCCAAGAAAGTGAATTGACTGACATCTGTTTTGCTACGCGAATGCTTTGGGTAATTCGCCGAGTTTTATTATTTGATTTGACGTGTTAAGAGCCTTGAATTGTTGGCAAAGTGTAAAATGAGCAAATTTATGCTAATTGTCGAGTAAATTACAAGTATAAAATAAAAATTACAAGATTGCGTGGGTCCTTATCAGCGCTTATCAACAATCCTCGCGCAATATGACTCACGATAAGAGCGACAAGCGAATAACACGCCACTTGTTCACGCTTTATTAACTCAATTTATCTTCTCGAGCTTAACTGCACTCAAAACTAAACATCTCAAATTTATGACTACATTTCATAAGATAACTAACTGATTTCATTCTCTCCTCTCCGATTGCTATTCCACATACATTCTGAATTTGTTATTTATTATTATATTTAGAATTAGTTTATCAATGGTTTTGGCTTTGTTTGCTTTCGTCCTGCGTTTGTTTTGCTTCTGTATTGATTGATTCGGTTGGTAATAGGCTCAATTAATTGCAGATATCTCTCGCAATGGAGATTAGCGGCGGCGTAAACAAGTACCTCCATAAGAAATTCAAAAAACAAACGAGTATCGAGCCGAGCATCGTTGTTGCGAATCATGTGCCAATCCGAGCGATTCAGGAGCAACAGCAAGAACACGTGCTGCCGTTTTGGCATCATAATAGTGTTAGTACAAATCATGATGATACACATAAGTCTTCCATATCAAGTGAGCTCAGCAGCAGTCTCGTTGATTGTATCAGCAATATCAGCGAATCTTCTGATAATGCGTATACATTCGCGAATGGGCATGAGCCGGCCGGCGCAACGGCACTAGTCGTTCGAAAATTGGACAGCGAACAATCCGATGAGGACATATCAAACAATATTATAGTTAGAAATATTCATAATCCAAATAAAGACAAAGAACCAACTCATTCGTTTCCATCGTCTTCCACACAACAAATACAAGAAACGATTAGTAAGATTAAGAGTCGATTCAACGAGGAGTGGATCAATCGCAACGAGGAGCAATTGACCACGCGCGGGGCGTACGAAGCGTCGACGTCAAACTCCTCAGCGTTGGCCAATCCTTCAGCCAGTAATGGCAATGGTAAATACGTGTGTCCTTTCTGTAACTTGGCATGTAGCAAGCCCAGCGTCCTGCAGAAACATATCAGAGCACATACGAACGAGCGGCCATACCCTTGCCAGAGTTGCAACTTCAGTTTCAAAACGCGGAGCAATTTGTACAAGCACTGTCGATCGCGAACGCATGTCAACCGCGTCATGGGGAACAAAACCCAAGATAATGAAAGTGTTCCTCTCAATACGACCCCATCAATGGAGAGAACTTCCGTGATTGCCGAATCAACAACACCTACACCTGTGGAAATTGATGTGACTGATGTGCCTAGCATAAAGCCGAAACCGTACAAACCGCGTTTCCATACGAAATCTTATTACGACGAAAACGAGGAGAATAGTATGGCGATTTGCAATGAGAACAATCACGAAACGCATCCACATGGCCACGAACATCAAGCGAATGAGTTATATGAACGGTTACCACCTGTTGAACCCCATCATCATCCAGTCTGCGCCGATGAACCGCTAAATTTGACGAGTAAAAACCGCAAGCGGTGTCTAAGCGAAGCGGCCAGCGAGCCAGCCAAGAAGAGTCTCATCAAAGAACTCTTATTGAAGAACCTGTACGCGGATACTAATATGCAATGTCCTCATTGCAAGATGATCTTTCGAACCTTCACCGAATTGGAGCTGCATAAGATGAAGATGTGTAAAGGTCGCGGCGGTGCGCGTTACAGTCGTTCTAGTAGTGTTAATGTCGCCTCGCTTCTCACCAACAACAAGAACGCATTTGATAGCATTCCCCAAATTGCGTCAATGTTTCCTCTCAAGTCGCCGGGACCCTTTTTGGGCAAGACGCGCCTGGTCGAAGCGGACAAAAACAAGTCTTTTTCGTGCGATGACAACATCCAAGGCATTCGAGACCTCGGCAAAGAAAGTCCTTACTATCAATCATCTTTCGATTTCTTGTACGATAAAATGCGCAAACCGCCAGTGAAGCTTTTTGGTGGCGAAGTTAAAGTTACCCCCGATAATGACGAAGAAACATATCCGAACGGACATGTCGATAAGCACAATTATCAATTATCGCCGAAACTCAGCGAGAATCGCGTTATTAGGAACACGTTGCAATCAGGCGGGATTGTCTTACATGCCCCGCAAGAAAAACAACCTTCTAAAGGCGATAAAGAACGCCATCTCAACGGAAATTTAAGCTGTACAAGTACAGATTACGGGAATATCATGGACTTTAGTCAAAATGCTGCCAAGTTATTGGCACCTAGTCTGAAGCAACTTAACTTGACGATTCCGGGAATTCCGACACCTACAAAATTCATCGAATCTGCGCAACCTTCCCTGCTGGCTGTTAGTCCGCATCCACATCCCAAACCGAATAACATTATTAAGTCACCTCCGAAGGTGCTTTCAAATGGGGATCTCACAAATCCAATGAGTCTTTTAGTCAATGGCAAAGTTGTGCGCTATGTGCCTGGTATGCCGGGTCCTGTGATTGCTGAAACAATCAAACCGAAACCCATTATTCAGATCACACCTTCGCCGCCGGAAATACAGGAACAAGAAGTCAAGATCGAAGCAAGCACACTTTCAACTACAACGATGTTCACAATGACTGTTACGTCGACAACTGTCAATGTTAAGGTGGAGACCATGCTGGACACTTTGGAACCGCCACCACCGCCGAGGAAATTCGCAAGACCAAACAGCTTGGCGCTGAAACCAACTTCAACCTCTATGAAACATCATCACGGGTTGACTCCCACCATGTTCAATCAAATCTTAATCAGTCCGGATACGCCTAGAGGCGACAAGAAGTACAATGAGCAGTTCTTGCATGGCAACTATTTCAGTTACTTGGGGTTGAAGTCGTCGACGCGGCCCGTTTATTGCACGCTGAATAAAACGCAGCCCTTCTATGTGCCACACTTTAAGAAGCTTAGCATGTATTCGGAGTGGCGACAACAAGATAACAAGTCTGATAAGTTGTATGTTAGTAACTATGATAGTCGGCAACGAAGCGGACGGTTTTCCATTTCGGGGAAATATGAAGCTGATAATGTCGTCCATTCTAGTTACAAAGTAAGGAAAACTACAAGTTTGTCTTGACGAGGAAGGAAATTATTAATGAAAAAATGTGGCATTTCAGTTTGTACCTGGTGAAGTCAAAGATGATACGAGCAATAAGGCGATTTTAGGCGGGTATGAATCTCATGAGGATTACACATATGTCCGTGGAAGAGGTGAGTGTGAGTCATTTGCTTATAATAAACATTAAACAGAATATTAATTTGAATATCAAATCATACAGGGCTTGCTAAAATAGTTTGAAAATCAATTTTGATTTTTGAAAATATTTATGCATTAAGTTTTATTTTACAAAAGAAATTATTTAAATAGAAAATTAAAATTAAATAATTTTAGTTTATTAAATATTTGAACTTTATTTTTGCAAGCCTTGCAAATTAATAATCAAAATGAGTCATTTCATAACTAATATAATTAAAATTTGTTGTAAGTTTAAAAACATTTAAGTGGAAGACATTCTATGCGCGTTTTGCACCAATCAGAAAATATCGCGCCGCCGAATAATTCTAATAATTGTTATTCAAACAATGTTTAAGTTTGCGTAACTTTAACATTGCGTAGTTGATAATAAACAAATAAATAAATATTGGAATATGAATATGTTGTAGGCCGAGGGCGTTTTGTGTGTGATCAGTGTGGAATACGTTGCAAAAAGCCTTCAATGCTACGAAAACACATACGAACGCATTCGAACGATCGGCCCTACACGTGTAAACTTTGCAAGTTTAGGTAATTAATTGGTTACACACTTACTTTGAAGTTAAACGTAGAACGAAGTTGAATGAATGACGTGTTTTTTAGTTTCAAAACTAAGGGCAATTTAACAAAGCACATGAAGAGCAAAGCGCACACGAAAAACTACGCTGCCGGAATGAATATGATTGAAAGTGATGCTGCGAATTCCTCTGATACGGAAACGGATGATAGCGGCATGGATAGTAGCGGTAAGCCACTTCATAACTCTTAAAAACTATCAAAAGTTGAAGTAAACTATTAAAAATGTAACAAAACAAAAGTAAAACAGTCGTTGCGGCCGTATTTTTATGATTGGTGCATCATTTTCAACGCAGTTCCAGGAAAATCGCATTAATTCATTTCGTAGTTCTAACTTAATATGTTCGGCACAATAGTAATTCATAAGATAAGTGAATAATTTGTTGTTTAGACGAATCGTCGACAAGAAACCAAGAGCATGAAGCAGCCTATGGTCTGTTATCCCTCTCACAAAAAATCAGCCCATCTTCAAGCACTTCCTCAGAACTACAAAGTCCGAATACGTTGCTGGAGACAACAAATTGCAGTTTTATGAACGCCGAGCAACTGGTCCATGTCTCAAAGACCAACTATGCGAAAAACAAGTTCCTAGACCAGAACATTTGCCTGCGAAATATCAAACTGAACTCTTCGTCTGTGAACAATGCGATGGAAAACAATGAAACATGCGTGACACGACCACTTACTTATCCCTACACAACACTAAGGCCGATTCCAAGCCCCAATCTTAGCCCAAACCAAAATCCCAACTTGAATAATTCGAACACTGCCATTGACGAACCACTAATGGCGGAAACTACACCAGTTATTGTGAGCGGGAAGGAATCGCCACCGGAACGAGACCGAGAGAGGAATCATATCAATGTTATCAAACGATATAATCCGAATCTGAACAAACCAGTGCAGAGTCTGGTTCAGAATAAAACTAAAGAGATTGCTTATCAACCTAAACAGCAGCAACAACCACAGGTATCACCTATCGTTCATCATCAAAAACAACCTGTGCAAGTGCAGGTTGATGAACGGAAACGCAAATTGTCCAAGTCGATGCCAGAAACTCCAGAGCCCGTTTATAAGGTGATTGTTGGGAATAATGAGTCGGAAGCAATGGACCTGTCTGTGTCAGTGCCAGAAAAAGAGAAAAATACGCATAGTTTACACAATAATAACCGGGTGGCAGGTAGCGAGGATAAATACGAACATTACATTATTCAAACAAATACAAATAACGTACAAAGTGAGTACTTTAAATATTTTATTTGTTTTTAACTTAGTTTTTAATTGAAACATTTTTGTTATCTGCTTAAAGATGGATTGATGAAGATCCGTGAATACGATAACAGTGCCATGGAAACCTTAGCAGATATAGCAACGAAACAAGAAAAACTCGAGAAGAATTCGGTCGCCAAGAATGTCGCGACGGAATTCCTCAAATTAGCCACCAAGAATGATAATAACCCAAAGACTGAAGAAAAGTCCGTAAAAAATGAACTCATCAAATCGGAAGAAAATAAAAACTGCGCCATATGCAATAAAACTTTCAACAAGCCGTCGCAGTTACGCCTACACATGAATATTCATTACCTTGAACGGCCGTATAGATGCGAATCGTGTTCGGTTAGTTTCCGCACGAAAGGACATTTGCAAAAGCATGAACGGAGTGCTGGTCATCACAATAAGGTTTGTACAGAATTTAGGTTTGTTTGCAATAAACATTTAATATTGAGACAAATGCAATTTTGCAGTTGTCAACATCACCAGCGCTCTCATCGCAAGAACCTCGACCGTTCAAATGCACAGATTGCAGGATAGCCTTTCGCATTCATGGCCATTTAGCAAAACACCTACGCTCGAAAATGCATATATTGAAGCTGGAATGTTTGTCCAAGATACCTTTTGGCCTCTATGCGGAGCTGGAGCGTTCTAATAGTCTCCTCACAGAGATCAACACTGCAGATGGCGATCAATGCCTGGACAGTTTACAAGTACTTTAATCAATAATACTCTTTTAGAACAATTTGTTTATACTGTTTTATGTTGTAGGCATTGGCAAAACGGATATTCATCAACGATCCAAGCAAACTGAACCAAACGGACGACAAGCGAGTCTATATGATTGACCCAAGTTAGTATTAATCCAAAATGGGTGGTTTTATTGAAAGCTGAAACTTACTGAGGATTTTGGGTGCTCATGCTGCCCAAGACTGAAATTGAAAAGTGGCGACGAGTCCTGAAATCGAGCGAAAAAATGAAAATCTACAAAAATTATGTGATATACTAGTTGATATGATTGATTTGAAAATCAGAAATCAATACGCATAGAATAATTGAATATTTTAGGGAAATGTTTAATTCTTAAACACTTAAACTAAACTGAAGACAAGAAACTGATATTAAGAACTTTTTGAATTTGTTGTTTGTTTGCACAAATAGCAAATAACAAATGATTTAAATTTTAGATAGGAGAGTAAGAGATAATGAAAATTGATTTTATTACTTGATTGAATTTAATCTAAATAGTGCAATTTTAACACCAATCTGCTTCTTTAAGTGGCCTTTTAAATCGTTTAAATGAAATCTAAACAAAGCAAAAATGTGTCATACTAATTAAGTACCTAAGTAATCAAAACGAGTTGCGAATGCCAATTGATGAATTATAGAAGAATGTTTGTTGAATTGAGTTTAATTGCGCGTTATTAGTTGCAAGTTACGTTCGTTGTAAGTGAAATTGTAAACATTTAAAAGTTTAGTTATGAGTTATGATATGAATTTTGTTTAGGTGGTTAGAAGTTGGCGATGTGTAAAAAATCGGTTCTCCTATTAGTTTGTTCTCAACGAGTTATCTCTATTAAATTAAATTTTAAACTAATAATAAGATAATGATGAAACAAAGAGTACAACATTATAATTGTTACATGTACATTATTGCATATTTGTTTTCGTTTATTATAAAGTTTGTTTTATTTAAAAAGGAAATGCTAACAAAACAACAACGTATTTTTCCCGAAAACACTGAAACTGGTAATGTTAGCGTTTAACATGGAATAAGCCAGCTAAAGCGTCTTGCAATGCTCGCATGCACGCGATATTTGTCTTAAATCCGCCAGCGCGTTCTTGTACTGTTTCCTGCCGGATGTGTGAGACATACCCATTGCTCATAATATCTTCCATTTTAGGCGGATGAGGTCCATCAACATGGAATGTAACAGGTTTGTAGATGAACAATGGACCTTCATCAATTTTCACTGGGAGGAATGTGGTTGATAAAGACTGTCCAAACTTCACCCCAGTAGAAAAATGCGACAGTTTTTCAGGAACCTTAACTTCCGGTTCTTTTTCCTCTTCTTCCTGCTTGCTTTGAACGAAATGTTCAACAATATTGTTGGCGTTAGCATTTGAAAACATAAGTTCATCAATGAGCGCCTCTTTTTGCGCGATTTTCTTCTTTTTGGAGGAGACTTCTTCCATCTTAATAAAGTTTCGACGGATTTCTTCCCGCTGTTTTTCCAACTCTAAGATTTCTTCAAGTTCGTATTCTTCACGCCCGATTTTCGTCTTGTTCTTCATGATCAGTTCGCGATTTTCTTTCTTGTAAGATTCTATCTTTTTATTTGTTTCTATTACTTCTATATCATTGGCTAGATTATAAATAATTGTTTCTATATCTTCTAAATAGTCGTTGTATTCGGCCAAAGTGGCAAAGTCCTCTTCCTTTTTGTTGAAGTCTCTGAGCACTCTCTTTCTAATATCTACTTCTTTTTCTACATTTGGATCTTCAAAGAGTTGCACTCTGAAGTTGTTCCTTCTTAAAGGTATTCTACAGTCAGGACATGCACCAGAGCCTTCAAGTACAATTAATAAAGGCGTTTTTAAAGGGAGAATCATTTAAACTACCTTTTAAGAAGAGTAGATCTACACAACTTTCACATAATGCATGACCGCAGATGTTTACCATCATTTTTAGCGACGGATTTTGGAATTTGCTTGTTTTACATCTTGGACAGATTGAGTCCTCCATCGCACAAGAGTTTTATGATTGTTTTAAGACTACTGTAAGACGGTAATTCTTCTTATTTCAAGACTTCGGCGAGGTCTTTGGGGAGAACTTTCTTGAAGAGGTTAAAAAATAGGAAGCAATAGGAAGTATCTACCCGACCGGCTAGGCCGGTTGACTAAATTTCATATTCGACCGGCTCGCCAGAAAAGTTGCCAGCGAGGTTGCCAGTTGCTATGATGAGTTTATTTTTTCGCACAAAAATAACTTTGTGCTTACTTGGTGCATACCCCTCGGCATACCCTTATGCTTAGTAAAATACAGGGTGTTTACTAATTGGCGAATGACCTACACGTGTCGACGTTTTTCGGGCAATTACAAAGAGGAATTCTTTTTTGTTGTATTAAAGACTTTTTTCTACGACCATGCCTGAATGTTTACATTCGTAGACACAATACAATCAATAAATGAAGGTCATTCGACACCAGTA
>JARJDT010019703.1:0-10597 GCA_030264655.1 Leptusa sp. GC000079
AAAAACCACTTTTTTGGATTCAGGGAACCTTAATTCGTGAAGATCCACTAAAACCTCGACATCAAATTTCAGCACCAATCCAATACTTTTCTTCTCTTAGTCGAAAAGTAAAAATGCTTACGGCAAAAGTGGTGCAGAATTGAATTCTTAAAGATTGCCTATATACATTTTTACATTTTTTTAGGTAGCATACCTTAGAATAGAGAAGTCATATATTCATGAAAATTTTCGATGTCGAGATTTTGATTGATCTCTAGTGGAGATCCATCAAAATCTCGACATCGAAAATTTTCATGATTACAAGACTTCTCTGTTCTATAGGTATGCTACCTAAGACCGCGAAGTAAAAATCTTGAGATTAAGTAAGTGAATCAGTACGAATCACGTATATCCTTACGAAAATTCCAAGTGATTCTGAGTGATTCTAAAGTGACCCGAGTGCGTGATCGAAAATCACTGAACCATGTGACCCAGTCAATTTTCGTAAAAGCCGCCAAATTTATTAAAATATTGATACGCATGGATTTATATGCATTAATATTTTCAAATTTTGAAGTTCTTTTTAGAATTCTAGGGACTTATAATTTAATGTCTACCTTAAATGTATATTTGCCTACCAATAGTGCCATCCCATTCAATAATGAACGCACTGTACTTGCGGTACTTACATACGCACTTAGGGAATTTTAATTTAATGCTTATCAAATATCTGAAAGTGAACTATCAAAATATCTACGTACATATACTTTTGACGCTACTAAAACCGACAATTCCTCTTAGTTACGTAGTATTATCAGTATTATTATAATAAATCATGGAGCTAGAAGGCGATATGAAACTGGCGTTTCACTAAGGAGCGAGCATACATGTGGCTTGGGGTACTAGTTGGTACGCGAACGCGAAGATGGCGCTAGAATTTGCAGGAACCTGTAATTTTATTATAATTAATCGTTTATTGTTCAAGTTTGATTTGTTTTTTTATAACCGGGACGAATCCACATGTTAGAAAGTCACATTGCCATTCAGTAAACATAAAAATACCTAAACATACATAATAGATAAATAAAAGTAATTACAGGTTCCTGCAGTTTCTAGCGCCATCTTCACGTTCGCGTACCAACTAGTACCCCAAGTCACATGTATGCTCTCCCCTTAGTGAAACGCCAGTTTCATAGCCTACTAGCTCCATGTAATAAATAAGTTATCTTTTGTTATCTGCTATATGTATGTATGTATTTAGTAAGGTGTGTAAATTATATGAAATTACCAGGCGAAAGTGACACTTCATTGCTTATTTGCAATTTACTTACAAAATTGGCCCATTAATCATTATGAACATGTACTTTAAATTCAATAATGTACGACCTTCAGCATTGCCTTAAAATTTTAATCAACAAATGGAAGACATTGTAAAAAAATCGTTTAGGAAAACTGAAAAGTTACAAAGCTATGGGCTATGGGTAGAAAAAGTATCGTCCGAAA
This sequence comes from Leptusa sp. GC000079, assembly GCA_030264655.1. Lineage (NCBI taxonomy): Eukaryota > Metazoa > Arthropoda > Insecta > Coleoptera > Staphylinidae > Leptusa > Leptusa sp. GC000079. The sequence continues at coordinate 1,483 of JARJDT010019703.1, forward strand.
CGTGTGTTACGATTGATTACGCACTTGAAACAGGCATGTCTCTTTGGGGCTTTGTGCCTTTTAGACCCTTCCTTGTGATTGGATGTAAATGTATTATTCGCTTGTGAGTAATTGCAAATATCACGTAATTTACTATTGCGATAATTATCGTAAATGATTCAACAATGCAACCGTTACAGAAGACATGTGACCGGAATTCATTCAATCATGCACATGCTCATGCCAATTCTAAAAAAAAATATTGCAAATGCTATTGTTTATTTTGTGAAATTTATTGTTTATATTGTATTTAATAATATTAATCGAATCGAGTAAATTTAGATATGATACAATGGTATATTACGTACCAAGTGTTGTAAATAGCATATTACACACGAAGCGAAAAAAGTTGTATTTTTGCGAGTGTGAAATGTTTTTACTACACGCGTTATGTACTAAAATTTTTCTACACGACCAATTTTCTAGTTTTGAGAGCAGACTGAGTACGCACTCAGTGGTGGGTTTTGAGGTTATAACTGGTAATAAATAATAATTAGTCGTCGATCTTGACGTAAAGTAACTGAGTACTAGTACTGAGTACCTTCATACATCGGCGCGTTGTACAAAAATGAAAATTAATAGAACACAATTGTGCTAGTGTTTAATCCTTATACTAATTATTATTATGTGTAGAGGAAAAATGATTGGACAATCATTTTTCCTCTACACATACACGTGACTCCAAAAATCACTTCTACTACAACGTCTTCTACGTGTTTATTATTTCTAATTATTATTATTTAATTAGTGAATGATTCTAGGGGATACATGAGATGAAAATTGATATGACTTATATGAGCTAGTATTAATCATCTTATACACCTTTCTTATCGTAATGACAATTAAATTACTCAAATGAATCACTTATAAAGTTATAAATACTTTCTATTTAATTATATTATCACAATAACATAGGTATTTGTTTTTAAACTGTGTCGTTTTCAACAAATCCAAATTGGAAACCACAAATATATATTTTTTCTTATTTATAGCAATTTTTTAATCAACCTGTAGGATAAGAACGTCTTGTTGCCAACGCTAACTATTTAATTAGCTTAAGTTGAGCTTGGGGCCATTGACTTCATGCTTATTATATGATATGGCCTATATGTATTTTTAACGCTTTTACCGATGTCTAGCATATTAAAATTAATTACAAATTACATCGTTATTATTCCCTTTACTTTTTGGTAATTGAATTTTCGAGCCATTTTATAAATGTGAGCGCTCTAGACTAGTCTAGATCATTCGACTACATTTATGTTGAACTCTCGTTATTTATTATGGTAAGTACTGTTTGTAAAGAAACAATTTCCATCAAAGTTGGCTGTGCTGTTGAAACTTGAGACGGAAGTGAATCCAGTGATTTAGAAATTTGTAAACAAACAAGGAAGTTTCCACCTACATCAAAACGATTTCCCAGAAAAATATACTATTACAATATTATCCTCCACTTGTACTTATAGTTGAACATACTGTATGCTTCGATTTCCGTGTTAAGAATTTCAACGAAGGTATAAATTTTACGTAGGAAAATGAGCTATTTACCAAACAGCAGCACAAAACAAGTGTTTGGTTTGGGAGGTGTCGATATTTACTTCGTGGTCGTAGATTAGAAGTATACAGTGACAATTTTCGATGTCGAGATTTTGATGGATCTCCACTAATTGAGGTACCCTGAATCCAAAAAAGTGGTTTTGCAGTGATGTCCGTATGTATACGTATGCACATATAAGGCACTCGCTTTGCTCGTTGTCCCAGTTGCCAGTTGTTGCCTCAGAAATGTAAAAATCCAATCATTACCCGCATATGACCACGAAGTCATGTGGTGACCACATAACTTTATTTAAACAATTCAAATTCAAGAGCGTGCATGACTCGTGCTTGACCTTGCGCTTATTTCTTACGCAAATCTGGAGACCTAATATTTTTTTGTTTTAACTTTGTTAAGGTCGCATTTAAATCGTGTTTGTTTTCCTTTACAATAAGGTATGCATACAAGTACGGGTGTAAAATATAAATACTCGACGAAGGACATGCGAATCATACGATATTTCGTACATTGTTATTAATAATAAGTTATTCACATTTTTAATTTGCAAAAAATGTAACCTGTTCACGGATCGGTTATGGTAAATTTAGATATGGGAGAATAATGCTTAAATTTACATTATGGCATTGTTGTTATGTCAAAATATGGATTAAAATGAAAATGGATATTGAAAACGAAAACGATAGTAAAAACTATCGTTTACCAGTTATTATTAGTGCAATGTATTCAATTTTACCATATCTTCATCATGAATGTAGGCTATTTTTTAAATTATGCAAAGAATATAATTGGACGTATAAAATTGGAAAATCAATTTTAACATTGGCCTTTCTCAATAGTTTGTTAGAAAAATATGGCACGAATAGAGGTAAGGTACCTACATTCAATTTAAATTTTAAATAAATTTATTGCTGTTTTTTGTGCAAACTACAAAGTTAATAGATTGATTCATAATTGTTATAAATTGCAAATGGATTACTCATTCATAACATATTATTCGTATAATTAATTCCTGTGTGTGATTCATTGCATAATGATCCAAATAACATTGAAAATGATGGGATTCACGTCGATCGAACAAATAATCTTATTTAATTAATAAACTATAAGTATGTATTTTTCCTAATCTAATCAAATCTATTTCGGTACAAGTTGCAATTTTTTCGGCATAATTAACAATTGTTTATTTCATAATTAATATATATATATTGCTACAGGGTGCTTCAATAAAGTTAAAACAAATACCACATTCGGGTTAAGTTGAGAGTAGTTAGCGCTTCTGTTGATTCGTTGAAGATTGAGGATTAGTTGAATTCTGGACAATACTGTATTTGATTTGTTTGTTTTTGTTGCAATTTATTACAAACAAATTACATACCGGGTGTTTATAATGATATTGGATAGAAAAAAATGAAAGCTTACAGCCTATGCTTCTCAGGTTGGCGTTGGGTTAACTTTTACAAGACGGAAAATTTCGTGGGAAAAACCTAAATGTCCAGTTATGATTGGCGTAAATGAGATATTTTAACGATTGGCACTTTTTAAATTTCTTATCATTGCTAATCGACAAACACGCAAAAAACACGACAATAACAAGATTACAATGGAATTCAGTCAATTTTGCATCATTCTTTATTTCAACACTACCATATAATTTTTATTTTTTATAAATTCAAAACACAATAGACTAATAGATAATAAACAACGAACAACCGATTCTGCCGCTTGATGATAAATTTAAACTGCCGTTGCTATGTTAAGTCGGCTTATTGATGTAACTACTTTCATTGGGTCTGTGCGATACGGCGCCCTTATTTTTCAATTTAGTGCTATATTTGCATAAATATCATAAGTACACAAGCGATATCAATAATCTGAAAGCAAACACGCAAAGTTTAACCATCATTTGTAATTTGTGTAGGTATATAGTCGGCATAGCAGATAAGAAAGAACGAGTTATGAACGCACCTGAAATATAGCATAGACCGACATGTACGTGCCAATTTCCATCGATATCCGTTCGATATTTTCGACCACAATCATGGAGCAGCCGGTAACCGGCATGCGGCTGATTCGCTCGAAGACGTTGAAGCATAATGTGTCATTGTGCAGCACTAATGTTTCCGATTCGTAATCATCGACGCCGTAAATCCCGCAGCAACGAAACTATCCATTTGAAATTTACATATGCTTAATATTAAAACGTACATGTTATCCAATTTTTGTTTTCAATTCAAACTATACCATAATACATAAATCATATTTTTATTTGGAATTATTACTTAATGAAATTTGGGAAACTAGGATAACGGGGAAGTGGGAACCAAATTGAAATTGTTTATTGCATTCAAGTATTCAACAGACAAATGTGGCTCAACGATTGTCCTCCAGCTCTTGGTGAACTTTTTTGTTAGGGTTTTACGAGACAAGAATTGAATTGGACTTTTTGTCTTGTTTCGAAATATCAAGACAAGAAATCAAAATTTCTTGCGTTTTTATATATTTTCTTTAAATTTCCCGATATTTCTTGTCTAATTTCTTGAAAACTTAATCTTGTCTTGTCTTGATTTTTCCATACCGAGTCATGTCCTTGATCTTGTCTCGAATTTTGTCAAGATCATTAGATCAAGACATGTATTCTTGAAAATCAAGACTCTCGTGAAACTCCTCGGTGAAACTCGAATTTTTGTAACCCCTTGGATAACATAAAAATAAATAGTAGATTTTGATGTGAGGGGCAAATATGATTATTTCCGCCGAGCAGATTTTTCCCCGAGCGCTGTGAGGCGGACATTAATTTGAGAAGGCAGATTTTTGTGAGACACCAAAGAAATTGGAATATTTACTCCGAGTGAGACACATTTTATATTACAGCACGGTACGTACTTATAGGCAAGCCAACACACAGCTATACACAAACACTATGGAGCACGACATCTAGTGGCCTTAATTAGCATAGGAAGATTCAATTTATCGCTATTTCAAATCTAAATCACCTTCAAATACTCGAGATACAAAATTCAATTGAAACAATACAATTGACTTTACCAACTTTATCCGAGGAGGTTTCATCTGAATTATCCGTTGATTTAAGAGTTGTTAAAATAAGCGAAATCATATGAGCAATGTTTTATAAATATGTATAGTAAATTGTAATGATTGGTTCTATAAATGACCAATGTGATCGTAATCAACTGACTAATCGTTATTAATTTATATTTATAAACTTATATTTACATATTTGCAACAACTAACGTATTAACAACATAAAACAGGTAAACATCAGAATAATAACTTAACATAAATAGAAGAAGTTATAGTATAGGTCCGTAAGTACGAGCAAGATTACTACATTTATAGCTAATTTTTGTAAATGGTAATAAGTAATTAATGTAAATGGTGTCTGGCTTTGACTGTTGATAATAACTATTTTCTTGTTTCTTATTCGGTTGTTCGCTGATAATTTTCATTTCCTAACAATACAGAATTTTATCAATTCTATGGTTTGAAAATGTATGTAAACAGGGTCGTTCACTAAAAATGTGTTAGGTACTTATTGTAGATGATCCAGCGTAGGTAATGTCGCGTCCTTAGCTATATGTTCATGTTTTTTTAACATGTTGTGTTTCGGTTTGTTGCGTGTTTTTGTGACATTGATGCACCGCACAACACTCAACACTGGCAAACAATCAGTTCGCATTAGCGACTCACGTGCTCCTCGATAACGTAAAAACCGCGCGATTTTTCCCTATCTTTCAATAACTGCGTCATTTTCTCTGTCGTTTGGTCGACTTTCGTATCTTCAATGTTCAAGAATGCTAAGCAGCCGATTGTCAATTCGGCTGCTAGTAACATTGTCAGAAACAGTATGTACTACAACAAACAATAGAACAAAACAACATAAAGCAATTAATTTCATTTAATGTATGCTTAATACAGGGTGATTCCAAATAGCTGGTAAAAAAAGCTTGGTAAAAGTACTTACAATGCGAAGATATTTTTGATTATAATTGCGTATAAAGTAGCAGCCAATGAGCGAAGACACGAAACTCAAGGCACCTAAAATGATGAGCAGTTTGGGCAATTTCAGGAAACTGATGCGCGTCACGTAAACTTGAATAAGTGACAAATCGTCGATGTAAACGATTCCCAAACCGACCAGAGAAATACTAAGCAACTAAAATTGATATTGAAAAATCATTAAATGAAATTTATTGGTTATTAATGTTAATCGGTGTACTTACTGCAAAAATGAAATTAAGAGCAATGAGCAGTGCCTGCAGCACGTTTTCTTTAATAGGAATTTTCATCTTTATCTTCAATTGTTTTTCGGATTTCGGTAAAATTTAATTCAAAAGCTGTAAAGTTAAGTAAAGTTAGTGATTTTTGTAAGTTGAGACACCTAGTTAAACGAGAAAAATAATTACCTACATGTTATTTCAATAATATCGCGAGATTAAGTGCGGATGTCATCCTTTCATCCACAAACCGAAACAACAAACATCAAACAACGATGCAAATGTTTATTAACAAACGAGCAATAATTTTCGATGACGCATAAATCATAAACTGCACACAACAACGTCTAATTCCACGGCTAATATCGCTCTACCAACTGATACTTTGATGAACTACACTGAACGTGAACTGATTGGATTTGTGATGCGCAATGTTCACGAAAGGAAATGAAATGACAAAATTATCATTCAACCAGTGCCACCAAATATTAATTATACTTTTCGAAGCTGAAAGCTAACATTTGATTATTTCGTTTAAGTTTGACTATATTACTCGTTTTTGGTTTAAATTAGATTATTGAGGCGAAAAGCAGTTTGTGTAACCTGAGTTCAGGTAGGTACTTAGTAAAATAGAATAACAGGTGAATTTTAGAAGTTGTGTACTTGTTTTATTTAATTATTTTGTCTGTTTATAGTTAGGCGGTTTCCAAGTTGGAACTTGATTGTTTCGCTGGTTTTAATGCCGATTTGTGTCGTTTATGTCTATATGAGCTACACTATGATAAGATAAGTTGATAACGAAATAATAATAACACACCTCAACACTAACACGTATTAACGGCTAACAGCTGGCAAGTAAAGTGCTCAAATAATTCAAACATTGATTATATAAACGATGCAAAATTGAATATTGACTACCGATGAGCAGATTACATTCAATTATCTCGATTATCCGATTTTATTATCTTCGCAAGCTACGAGCAAATACGAATTTCAAATATACAATATGACCTTGGATTAAGTGTGGATTAGAGGAAATAAAATTGTACTTGCTTTTGGTTTTTCTTACAAGACGTTTGGAGGAAGTATCCCTGAATTTATGAATTGTAACAAAAGGTGTGGACACCACACAACTTCATGATTTTATAATTGACTATTCTTATTAAAGTTTATTCATTTGCTTACTATTCCCTACCCCTACACTGATGACAATAGTGAGTGTTCAAAATAGATTCTTATCAAGTTGGGCCGTGATTTCCGAAAACGTATGGCATGGCACAATTTAACAAGAAATGTTATACGTTTTCAGCGAGCATGGCCAACTTGACTACATATTATTCTATACAATGGGAAGCTTAAAAACTGGCAGTTTTATGCGGGATTATTCTCCATTGAACCATCACCTGAATGCTCATACATATTGCCATAAAAATCGTCCCAATCCGCATTTCGCACATCAAACGGCAAAAGTTTGCGGTCTTCATCGCTTAAATAGTTTGCACATAAATTATCAATATTGATGCTATCGCACATCAAATCTTTATTTATGAAATACAGAAATTTTTCATGGTGCATTTCAAATAAGCGAATTTCTTTAATTAGTCTGAAAATAACAAAAATGTATAGTTATATGTCAAACATTTTGTTCAACCAATTACTTTTGTTCTTTGCTGCCAGGAGCAACATTTTTCATTTCCAGAAGTTGCTTCCTGTAAGGAACACGAACTTCGTGGAAATCTGTGATTGCCTTTGTATACATTTTATTGACATGCATCCAATTAATTGGATTTTCATTGTTTGTGTAGTTATAAATCGAGAAATGTCTAGAAATTTTAAAATATTATTCAAGAAATAAAATGGCTGTTTATCATTTACTTTTTCATGGCTGTTTCATAGAGAGCAGCCAACACGGCGTTGATGGTCATATCAACAGGAACAGCATTTGCGTTCGCTGCTGGATTGGATTCAAAGACAAAACCACGATTTATTTCATTGAAAACACGTGATACTGCCATCATATTGTCGACCCAATAAGGAACTGGTTCCCGATATGAGTTTACAACTAAAAATATTTCTCTCTGTATTGCTATGACTGAAGATAAAATCTGTGGAAATAAAAAGTTACCAACGCCAGGTCGGAAAATCGCGATTGGAAATTTCCCTTTAAAATCAGCAACTAAATTTTCTGCGGCATTCTTTGTATACGTGTACGTATTAGGCCAATCTAAAATGAATTCTTTTGTTTTCGCGTCAAGTTCGCTCTTGCTATGATTATTCGATAACTTTATAAGTTCATTCGGTTCGATTGGATGTTTCATGATTTGCTCGTCGATGTGCTGTATTGATTTACGCGCTTTGCAAAAAAGCGTACTGATGTGCATAAAACCCTAACAAATTATCAATTTATTATAAATATTGTTCGTTCATGAATTAGATTTATGATTTAGTAAAGTAGATCGTAGGCTTCGTTTGCCAACTTAGTGCACATTACAGAAACAGATTGTGAAAGCACTTTAGCCGATAAAAACTTACAACTAAATGTTTGCAACCATTCGCTATACTTAGCAAGTCATTTGTTGCATTGACATTCATCGTGATTGCATCTTTTAGCGAACCTGCCATATTAATAGTGGCCGCACTGTGAATGATGATATTAACGGATTCTTGCAATTCAGTTATTGTCTCTTGGCTCATTCCTAAATTGCCGTGACGCAAATCGCCTTCAATCCATACCAGTTTGGAAAAATCCACTTTATTTTCACGTTTCAATCGATTAAACACCTGCACTTTCAACAGATAGTAATTTAGCATTTCTTTTTAAACCTATAGTTTATACTTTAATATAGGAGAGAAACTTGCCTGATTGTCAAGAAACTTATTTTTTCTTTCCGCCAAATTTTCGCCTCTTTTATTCCGCACAATCATGTAAATATGACCAATATCGGGAAAAGCACGCAAAATCTTTTCGACACAAGCGCGGCCCAGAAAACCTGTACCGCCAGTAAGTAATATATTTTTATTTTTGAAAAAATCCATTAATTTTAAAGACATCTTGAAATTTGGGTTCTCGTGTGTTGAACTACTCGAGAATTATGATTTTGAAATGAGTAGCTACATTTATACCATTTTTACTTCGCGGTCTTAGGTGGCATACCTATAGAACAGAGAAGTCTTGTATTCATGAAAATTTTCGATGTCGAGATTTTGATGGATCTCCACGAATTGAGGTCCCCTGAATCCAAAAAAGTGGTTTTTGAAGTGATGTCCGTATGGATGGATGTATGGA
>JARJDT010019750.1:0-25172 GCA_030264655.1 Leptusa sp. GC000079
TAAATAAATTTAAAGATGGTAGCTATAGAACTGTCGTGGCGCTAGGTGAGCAAATAAAGAACCCTTAAGATAATAGTAAAAATATTTAATAATTTATTGTTTTGATATCTTTATTTTTGCCTTCCGTGGTTGTTATTTCTGAAAAAGACATAGCTAGGTATATCAACAATGTTAAAATGCGAAAAATTGCATAATCACGTTGTATTATGGTTGAAGGGTGACAAAATGTCCATCTAGACGGCGAAGATTTGTTTATTGAGTTCTCTCCAAATTTTGACTTATTTTTTTCGTGGTGACGAAATGCAGATAGCATTGACCGGACCGTCATTGCCAGTTTATTAGCGAAATGCAAATTTGAATCGTCTGAAATTCTTGCAGCACAGGTGATCTTGATGGCACACGCAGTTTCAAACAAATAATACAGGGTGTTTCAAAATGATTGAGTAGTTTTGAATTTGGGGTGTATTTGGCGATCTTGTCAATAGTGTTTTTAATTTAATTGTGGACATACCATAGACAAATCATACTATAAATTCTAATTCATATGCTATCAACCATCTTGAAAATGCCAGTTGTACGCCCTAGTACTGAAGATTTGACCTTATCTGTTGTGAATACGGTTATTTTAATTGCGGGTGCCAATTGTAAGTGTGAAATGTTACTAGATTCATATCTCCTGAATGGATTTGAAACACGGTGTACATCGGAATTGAGAGTTAGTTGCAACAAAACTGTCGTCGGCCATTCGTGTTGACATTGACAAACAAGGGGTTCGTACTTACATCCATATTCAAGGGAGCACAATTTGTCGAGAATGTTTGTCACTAGAGTCGGAAAGTTTTTAAGTATTCAAGAAAAGTGTACGAAGTGTATATGAACTGTATTGGCGACGGTTGCGCTAATTACACTACATGATTACACAATAAATTTAGGAAGAATAAAACATAGTTCTATAAGTTCATTCCTCCGTTGTATGTCCAATATGTGTTTTCCTTTGCAACATCTATTCAAAATGCACACACAATTGTTCATTTGTACATCTTGGTTTGTACCTAATCAAATTTGACTTTCCGGCATAACAACTGGTTAACTTTGGTTTGACTTGTAGAACTTTAATACAAGTCGTATACCAGTAGGATTAAACCCCAGTACTCCGAGGATTTACTGACAAGTGGATTTCGGACGTGATTAGAGTTTCTCAATCTGTAAAAGAAAAGTATAAACAGAAACAACCATATTTAATACACTCCTTCGTTACAACTGTTTCCATAGTTATGAGGACACGAAAGAGTTCGCAAAATAGATCGCTACAAAAAAATCCAGTAAGGGTAAAATTATAGGTATACATGTTATTCAATCTTATCTATCAGAATCTGAGGAGCAGGGCCGGCGCGACTAAATGCAGGACCCTACATAAAATCATAATCGTAGGGCCCCATTATGATTTTATGTAACCTAACCCAACCTAACGCATACAAAACGTATTATTTAATTAGATATTAATTTATTTAAAAAAAACACGTAGGAAAAATACCAGAAAATATATGATAATAACAAACGATGTTAATCAAAATATTAAGTAAATTGAAAAAATCATTTTCAGACTTTGATTGAAGCAAAATCTTTTAAAATAGCATCAAAATTTAATTCTCTAAAATCCGCGGATAGAGCATATTTTTTTATTTTCTATGTAAAAAAAAATAATAGCTGCGCTTTTGGGGGCCCCATCAAACGCGGGGCCCCACAAAAATTTGTCGGTTATACATCCGCCAAAAACCGGCCCTACTGAGGAGCACTTTTATGTCCCATTTTAGCATCGTGATCATCTCGTTATAATTGATTTCCGTTAAATGTTAAATCTCTATTAGGGAAGCAGATGAAGTTAGTTAATTGAGTTTGCATAATTCCAAGAATTTAATAGCGTTCAAATAGTTTACACTGCACACATTTCAGCAAGTTTTACTAATCGACATGCATGCATAGAATAGAATTTCATCTGGTAAAAGTTGTGGTAAAGTGTTTTATCCTTTACATGAAATATACAATAATCCTTAACCATATTAATGATGTAAATACACTTTCAACGTCGACTAACATTCACTGGCGCATTCCACATTAATTCAATAATTCCGCAATAATGTTGCGAAAACTAATACCCGGATGACATTTAACCAACAAACCGAGTAACCGAGGAATCACGTATGTAGTCTTACTGATGTTACCAACAGTTAGAACAAAGGCACATTCTAGCAAAGTGTAGCGAAGCTATAAAACAGCTAGCAAATTTGGGTTGAAATGAGGAAAGCACTACCCGCTTGACAGTATTGTCGAGACATATCTAGCAAAATAACAAAATAACGGCAGACTAAAACAGAATAAGACATAGGTATAAGACGACGAAACAACCAAATTAAATTGTAATAAATTCGTTCCTTACTGCTGACTGCGTGCTAGCGCTGCTAGAAGAGATCTCTTTTATTTAAATATTTGCTGACGGAATACATTTACACCTACACATGCTCCGCATTCTTGGGATTTTTTATTTCTTTGTTTATCCTAAAAGAAAACCCATATCCTGCTTGCTTCCGGAATTTTTCATTTTAGCGCGCGATTGCTTATAGTAAATTTTTGTGCAAATAAAAATGCAAATTAAATTTAGAAATGGGTATTGCAGGTAATAAGACATTTACCAGTGGCGTAGCTAGGTTGTTTGGCATCCGCCACGCAAAAAAATATTATTAAAAAAATGCAAAATACATACTATTTTGAGATTCCCAAAAAAAAAATATTGTACGCACAAAATTAGTGTGTACAGACTTACGCACGTACGCACATACACACGAACATCACTCCAAAAACAACTTTTTGGATTCAGGGGACCTCAATTTGTGGAGATCCATCAAAATCTCGACTTCAAAAATTTAGACCATTACGTATACTTCTTAGGTAAACTACCTAAGACCGCGAAGTAAAAATGTGTTACACGCGTTGCATTTTCTTTTAACCAAATACCCAGATAATTGTTCTAAAATATGATGAATAGTTAGTGCTCGGACAAAATTTGAGAATTATTCTGTATTTTAGACCAAGGGATGACAAACAATTTTATTTAAAAATATTGATATATTGACTATCGGTACAATCGAGCGGACTCTAAAACAAGATAAAAAAAAGATAGGATTGAATTGTCAGATTAATAGAGACAGGGAAAAAAATGTGTACGATCAGAAATTGAAATAAAGAACATAAAGATTCACAGGAAAATTTGCCTGAAGATACTTAGGCAAACACATTGGTATATCGATGTGCCCGTTATACATTGCTTAAAATATCAATATTAGATAAATCGATAATGGCTTTAGAAATTAAATTTTTGTACATCCAAATTTTTAATTACATTTCTAATAGCTTTAATTTTAAAACGACATTAAAAGATACATGAAAATACATGGTGTCCCTAAAGTGGCGCATAAGCTTTTTAGTGCGAGGACCTTCGAAGAACCCCCAGAAAAATAAAGTTAGTTGATACAATATTTTATTTACTCTTGCCCGGTGCGCTCCGCATCCCCCGCACGTGACCTCCTACGCCACTGCCGGATTTTTTGCATTGCGTCAAAATTTAAGGTGAAAAATTCAAATTATTAGAAAACTATGCGCTACTTTTATTGAATTTAACAAATTTCTTTTACGCCTTTAATGCATTTTCACCGTCATGATTCAGACATTCAGACAATAATATTTTTTTATCTCCCACACGTTTCCCGTTTTTTTTTCTCTGTTTTACCTACGTTATACTTTAGAAAATTGCTAGGAAACTTACACGCATATGATGTTTGCAGTTGGCCTAGTCTTAATTACAGTTTAAAACTATGTAGAAGTAGAAATAATTTAATGATTATTAGGCGAATCTAAGGATTATTCTTTACGGGAAACTTTTTGTTGCAGGTTCGTTCAAGGAGTTTGAACCACTTGGATACATTAGAAATGCGTCAAGGAAATGCTCCTAGCGCTGATGCGACTCTGGCACCAAGTTGTGGTGTGACTTCCGATGCACCACAAAACTCCGATGCTCCACTCAAGGATGCCAGATCTGAGCCAGATTGTTCGAACCGACCTCTATTAGCGCCGCCGGAACAATTAGCGACGATGAATGTGTCGCCGCCATCGACCATCACAACACCGTCGCCCACGTATAAACGGCATATGTTGAGTCGATCACAGGTATCGTAAATGTCATGAAATACTCTTGAAAGTACCACATTAAATTATCCTCTCGGAATGTTCAGTATATTTCATAAATTATGTTTTATCGGAAACTATAAATTTTACATTTGCGAATTTCGGGCCGTTACATAAAATTAAGTATTTTAAATTTGTATTCTAAATAATAATTTGATAAGAAATATGAAACTATACAGAATACAGGGTGTCCCTGACAGTCCCTAAACAAACGCTCTCCATATTAGTTTTGCATATTATTAGAAGGATTAAATCCTATTATCATTTTTATTGATTTTGGAATACATGGATTGTTTCGGTGGGACGTTTGTTATAGGGCGCCCTGCACAGGAATATTTGAAAAGAGAAAAGTATATCAAATTGAATAGCATATTGTAGTGCAAGAAAACGTTTTCCTTCACAACAAGACTACCAAACTGCACTCACCTCACTAAACTGAACTATTGAAATATGATCGATGTTATGCATTATGTAATGTTATTGAGTTTATTTTGTGATTGCATCTCAATAGAAATCAAGCAGCGAGTGCTTTAGTGTGAACTTCGAAGTTGGCGACGAGGCGACGTACGATACAGAATTGTTCTTTCCGGCTGCCAGAGGCGTCACGTTACAGTAAGTTTCAATTTTTGTCATACTACAACTGTTAGTGCATACAGTTGTAGTATATCATACTTTCCAATAATCGAACAATATTATTCCAATACTAATATGTTTCAATTCATTCACTATTAATTTTTTCGATTCTGACTCAATGAAACAACGATTTTGTTTCCCAAAATCAACCTAGCATTTTTGCAATATGTGTCATATTTATGAATAAGATTAGTTCAAATGTCTATTTACAAATAGCATTTTGATTTATTTGTCACACTTCTTCAATATCATGAATAACATTGACAGTTCAACGTTCAACGGATGTTCAAAATTCAGATTTTTATTTTATTTTCAATTTTAAAAAGTTTTGCTTGTTTCAAAAACATTAAGTCAAACGGGAATATGCAGTTATCTTCATAGCTTTATTAGAAAATTAATGAAATCGTTATTTTCTGGTGAAAAAATTCCCACAAATTTTATTTGAAAATCTCGAAAATTTATTTTGTGATTCATTGAGTCAGAACAAAAACACCTTACACAATTGATAAATTCAACAATCTAATTTTATTTATTAAAAACAATAAGCATCCCTCATTTGAGATCAAAGGGACACGCTGTACATTCCTGTCCTGCGCTTATCTCCTATCGATATCCAAACAGGACGTACTACTGAAGATGTCTAATTCTTGCTATACATACCTACTCTTATACATATGGGTGTGCATTGTGCGTTAGTAAATTTTGGTGAAAATGGAAGTTTATAACTTAAGTTTGAACTAATTATGTCTACATAGTTGTAGCATTGGAAATACTTAATTTAACGATGCAACTACGAAAGACAAAAGTACTATTTATGAGGGTATCCTACCAAATTTCAAAGCTGCAACCCATTTTGCTTCCTCTTCACTTCAATTTAAATTTATATACTCTTCATGAACGAGTCTCGCCTTCATTTAAAGATCAAAGCTCACTTTTTTTCAATTTCGTATTATACTATTGAACTAAACAACATTTTATTTTAAACTAGAAAATTAATATAAACCGAAATATAATATGTGTACTTACTTTCCATGTACGTTACCACCTTGATTAGTAGATTTTTCACCCAAATATAAATGTGTTCTACAAAGTGTTTCAAAAATATTGGGTAGATTTACCGCCTTGGCATTCTAGTAACATTACATACTTACAATTGGCACCCGCAATTAAAATATCCTTATTCACATGCCAGATAACATCAAATCATCAGATCAGGTATATTGGCGTACAAATAACATTTTCAAAATGGTTGGGGAAATATGAATTAATAATTTGGGTTGACAAGCCACCTATGGTATGTTACACAATTAAAAACACTAGTGCTAACTTATTTGGATTTTTGAAAACACTGCAAATTCACATCTAGGTACTTACCCTGAAGGTATATTAAATTGTGTAGGAATCCTAAGATTGTTAAGATTGTGTCTGTGTGTGTGTGTGTGTGTGTGTGTGTACCTCAGCCAACTTTTGTGTTATGTAAGAGGAAGCAAAATGAAGAATAAAATGGCAAGATGTTCTTGCGGTGGTAGGTACACACATATTGAACGTAAATGTCGCAATTTATCACGCCGTCGTCTCATATAAGCTGGAAAGTCTCAAGGAAGACTCGAAGACTACTAGCAAATAGAGAGCAATCACACCGAGCTCTAATATAACTGTATAGAGTTCTTTCGCCTCATTTTTCGCAGCTTCAACTTACCGAAAACGTTTCGATCTTTCAATAGCAAGCACGAGCTGGGCTAATGTCGGAGACTCTGGGGCAATGTTTGCTATTCAATACCAATGCCACTCCGTCGCTTGTATTTGCTTGTTTTTTGCTTTTGTTTTGTTTGTGCTTAACTATATGTATAAGTGAGCATCATTAAGGAACTCGTTTGCCTCTTTTATTCAATTTTGCATCAGTTGCCGCATCGCGTCACTCGTCAGTCTCTGCTCTGAAGCTGGGATGGGAGGCTTTCAATACGATTCATTTTATAAGCATCAACAACAAATTTCAAATACCCTGCAATATATCTTAGGACAAATTACTATCTTGAAGAACTTGGCACTTGTCCAGGGACACCCTGTATAAGTATGACGTACTTGTAGATTGTTGGTGCTCGTCGCTTTCGTTAAAACTCGAAGTTGCTATCCCGGCAGATTGATTTATTAACCTTTTACTTAAAATACGCTTCGTTCTCCCAACTCCCGCACCATCTTCCATTCATCCCAGTTATTGCCACCCACGCGATTGCAATATGCCGGCTCCGTCGGAAAGTCCACCCTTTAAAACACAAGTCAGAAGTTGACTTGTCTGTGGTGTTCTTTAATAAGTCAACTGCAACTAATTTCCATTTCTGTCGCGTTTCATTCCTCGTCCACGACTACGTTTTGAACTTTAACTCATTGCACTCCATCCTAGCTTAGACAATTTTTTTGTTGATTTTCTTTTCTCGGTGCAAAGCAATTTTTAATTAAAATTGAAGCATTTCATTAGAAATCACATTTATTTGTTGACTGTAATTAATTTCTAGTGAATCGTTATCAAAGTTATGCGAACTTCGCAACATCGATTTGTCATTATGCGATGTGTGGCTGTACGATCGCGAGTCGAGCATGCAATCCTGGCTGTCATTGTCGCAGGACACTGCATGCTTGGTCGGCAAGCACGTGAAAATTACGGCCAAGGATGGCCGGACCTCCAATAAATATTCCGCACAACAGGGTCCGATATCGTTGCAACAACAGCTAGCCACCAAGGAACAGCAACAAACTCAATCCCATTACTTATCCTCTCATTCGCGAAAACTCTCGGGGGTATGTAGCTCATATATGGCGGTTTTCTAATCTTACAATGATAACTTTTACAATTCAAGTTAATAGAAACTCGGAAACTGTTTGGTTTCTTCTCATTTTCCAACTGAAATTCAGGACATTCATTGATTGTTGCGTATGTACTTAATTGAAATTCAGTTTTGTAAAATGTAAATCAGAAAACCGATTTTCCAATTTAATTTCATTCATTTCATTTTATAACAATTAATTTGATTGATGCTTGCCTAAAATAATTTAAAAAACTGAATTGAATTCTATATACAAAATTTCATTTGATAATTCTGCATTTCAATTAACGCTTGCACAATTACATGTGAAAACAGTGCATTTCAATTGACGCACCCAGGATTTCAGCTGGAAAAGAGCATTTAAAAAATATTTAGTTCGGCATTTTCTAAAATAAAAACGGTTGTTCTTCAGAATTTTAGACCACGTACGACAAGTTTCTTTAGTTCAAGCACCGAAGAATGTACAACGAATGAATTTGACGGCACGAAAAAACAAAGCAAACAACGCTGGTCAACAAATCTCTTCGGCAATAGCAAGGATAACAAACAAACAATGGAACAACTTATAGAACATCTCAATCACTATTCGCGGTACGGCGTTCCTCAAACGCAGAATTATACACTGAGTCGAACTGATTCGTTGGATGCGCTCAACCAACTTGAAGATGATTGGCGGGAAATCATCGACGCAAACGGTATTAAACTGTAGCCGAAATCACATCCACACCTTAAAAATCCATATTTTTATAGAACTCCACGACAAACAACAAAAACAACAAACGGCACTTTGGGAACTTATCAAAACAGAAGTCGCCTACATTAAAACACTCAAGGTCGTCACTGAACTCTTTCTTGCCTGTCTCATCAATCTCCAAGCGTCGAATATTTTACGCGACATTGATACGAACAAGCTCTTCTCAAATATCAGCGACATTCTCGATGCGAACATACAATTCTGGCGGCATTACTTGTTTCCGCTTGTACAGGATATGCGCACGTATAAGAAGCCGCCTTGTTTAGAGAAGATGTGCGAAGGTTTTCTCAAGCTGAAGGATTGTTTTCACGCCTACTATCGCTTTTGTGGGGAACAGTCGCGGTGTCAACATTATTGTAGGGAGAATTTGTCGCACAATGATTTGTTTACGGCCTACTTAGCGTGGTGTGAAACACAGAAGGAGTGTAATCGGCTCCGGCTAATGGACATATTGGTGCAACCTATGCAACGATTAACTAAATACGGTTTGTTGTTGAAGGCAATTCTGAGAAACAGCGATGACGATGTCGATCGGGATAATTTAGACATTATGGTTGGTAAACAACAACAAGGGCCTACACAAATGGCCCATAAAAACCTACTTGCCCGGAGGTCATTTTGTCCGTTTCAGTTTTGCATTGTAAAGACCAGAGCTTGCCAAAATAGAAATCGAAATATTTAAATAGACTATTTGAAATACTTTTTCTATTTTGTATTTCTATTTGAAATTGATTCTAGAAAAATCTATTTTCTATTTTTACAATTTTGTGTATAAAACTATTTGTATTTTAAAATAGTTTAAATTCGTAAAATATATTTTTTTAACTTTTACTATTAATTAAGATTTAAGTGTAGCAGTTTGTAGTTTTTTTTTTGGTTTGTATAATTGCCAAAACCTTTTGACATCACAATACAAATTTTATCTTTGTATTTGTTTCTATTGGTTTATTATTAAATTTGCAGAAAACACTATTTTTAACTTTTTTAAATACTTAACGGAGACTATTTTGTATTTTATTTCTATTTTAAATACATTTAAAAAAAACTATTTTATATTTTAAATTTAGATATAGATTTTATAGTACAGAAAATAGACTAATTTAATTTCTATTTAAAATAGTTTTCAAAATGGTAGGTATTATCTATTTTATTTTAAAATAGTTTTTTTTAACTATTTTGGCAAGCTTTAGTAAAGACAGATCAATCAACATCTGAAACATTCAATATACCCTGTATATCAATTTTTGTAGGCCCTGTATTTACGTATATCTTGTGTATGTGAAGCTATATGAGGGAAAACGTTTTAGATTCGATCTGTTGATGATTTTGTCAATAATGTTAACTTTAGCCTGAAACAAAAGCAAGATACTGAGCGACTTAAAGGAATTATTGCAAGGATTGAGAGTTACGATATTGTTGTAAGTCTAAAAGTTTACCTGTATTGGGTATTAAAGGAGATTATTGTTAATTTATAGGAAACTAAAGATGATGACTTAGAAAAGCTAGTTCGCAATTATAATCAGCTTGATTTAACAAAAGCAATGCTTAATTGTCCTGCAGAACGGCGCAGACATTTGTTACTCGAAGGCGACTTAAAGTTCAAAGATAGCAACACATCAAAGGTAGTAGAAATGTTCAATAATTGTTATACCTACATTGAAATGTATCAAATAACTTCCAGATGGAAGTACATTGTTTCCTTCTAACCGACATGCTATTAGTATGCAAGCAATCAACGAAAAAAGGCGGCGCAACAATGCGTGTGATTCGCCAGCCATATCTAATCGATAAGTTAGTGATAACCGAAATAAACAAAGAAACCCCCACGCTGGCCTGCATTTATAAGAACGAATTGGATATGGCGGTTAGCGCATTCCTCCTGCAAAACAGCGATGCGAAAAAGCTGAAAAGTTGGAAGGAGAGCCTTGCGAAAGCACAAGCTTTATACGCTCAAGCGCGGCAAAGTTTCCTTGTGGCTGAGGAAAGTGTCGAGACTGATTACAACTTCGAATATTCCACCGAGAATGATTATCATTATTGTCTTCAAGCACCGCGCTCCCCGTTGGCATCATCGAGTCGAGCGAGTCGCGTCTCTTCCTTGGCACACAGTCACAGTGGCTCGGTGGAGATGAACGATCAAAGTTCGCTCGGCTCATGTAAAGCCGTCTCCGTCGAGAACGATAATCGCACTGCGTCGATCTCAAGCGATGAAGGTGTCCAACCGTTGCCCAATGATCAGAAATCACCTTCGGGTGGGTCAGCGAAGAACTCATTTAATAAAGGACATCGGATGTTTACCAAAACACCGAATACATTGTCGGTGCAACCGACGTACGCACATCAGTTAGGGCAATCGTTGCCGAATTTAGCGTTAGGATCACCGAACACGATAAGCAATAACACATTATCGGTGCCGAGTACGAGTAAAAACGGGCATTTGTTGAGTCCAACACATCGGGGTATCTCCTATCCGCCACCTTCTCCGACGAGAGCGAACTTGAGGCGGGGGATGGCAATAAACCAAAGCAAAAATCCGCCTTTGTTGAAGACGAGGCACGTTGTCTCGTGCACAAGTACCGCTGGCGGTGGCGAGTTCGACGTTCCAGTGATTGCAGGTAAACCATTAATTCTCATATTTTCGGTTATTGTTTACAAATGAATTTCGATTCGAAAACTTTTACATTATTGTTAATATTGCTCTCTAATATTCCATTCACTTTAGCTTTAACCTACTTAAATTACTAGTTGGCAAATTTTTGAAATCATAAAATAATTGTCTGAAATGCGGTTAAATTGAATGAAGTATAGAGTAACTCATGAACTATTATCTTGTACTCATTGATTTGTTTTATCGATTCATTGCGTTAGAAGAAGAAAACAGTGAAGCGACGTAATTCACCCAAATCAACTATCTGGCAATTGTTCTTCTTGATTGATTGATTGATTAAAACCAAAATAACACTTAAATTTTCTTCTCAAAAACACCATCCTCAAATACTACACAATACCGAAAATCTGCGTCGGAAAGTTCTCTTTCTTCTTGCCTTGACGTTCGAAGATCGAGATGCAAAGATGTGTAAATATTTGCACATTACTCGACATTTCTATCAAATTCATAAATTTTACTCAAAATATTTGTATACACGCTCGAATTATGCCGCAATTTTCGGTGAGCACCAATTTTCCCTTTTGTATATTTATATATTATATTTTATAATATCTTGGAACATGCTATACTTGACGCTGATATGTTGCGCTTTCTTTTCGTTTCTTATTTCTTCTCATTTGATTTGCCTATATTGCCTTATCGCTGATTACTTTATCTTGATGGCTATAACAATAAATGAATAAGCTTCAAACACTGGAACGTTTTTAGATGTAATTATTACTATTTTTAGCCTTTTCACTACACGCCTTTTTAGCTGAATTTGTTCTCAATTACATCATTCGCATTCGCATATTTTTTTATTTCTTTATATCTACCGGGTGTTTCAGACGTCTAGTAGACCGGGAGAATAATCTATATGAATACTTAAAATACTATAGGGTTTTACAAATGCTGTAATTATCAAAAAATCCTGGATCTCGTCAACATTCGAGACAAAATCAATTAAAGATTCCCACTAATTCTGAATTATTGAAATCATAGTTGCATCCCTAATATCGGTTACCTGTAAATTACGATTTGTTTCATTATATGTAGTTATTGAAGGAAATTAAATTATTGGTAGAATGTGCACCAATTTGAGTTGTGTTCTTTTCAAAAATTCAATAAAATATAGTGAGTTCCACATGAAATAACATAGTTGAAGGCGACTTCCAGTGTATGCGGAAATGTTTGGACGGATAAATATTTCAAAAAGAAATACGTTGTCCGCTTTTTCAATTAATTAGAATTTTAAAAACTTTAAGTGAACAGTTAAGAAATCACACCCTGTTGTCATACAAGAAATATTTCGAAATGTCATAAAAAATTTTAGTCAACAAGACAAGAAATCCAATCCAAGCATGAATTCGTGTGTCGTAAATCCATAACTCTGAATGGCTTGCATTATTTGCCTTGAAGTCTGAAACATCCTGTATATCAATAGTTTTAGTATTTTAAAAGAGAATGAATTGATTTATTTTTAGTGTTAAAATTATTAGGATGAAATTCTTAAAAAATTAATTATCAACTCTTTTAGGTCATAGTACTGAGGTTGATAAAGAGTTTGGAGATTTTACTCGTGGTCACCATAGACAAGCAATAAAGCGTGCATATCGCAGTGATAATAAACGATATCATACGGCAGGTACCGTCGATGATATTAAGGTAAACCGTTTACGCTCTTCTTTATTTATCTTATTGTTCTTTTAAACTGTGGGACGTTATAGAAAGAGGATGCAAATAAGGCAGTTGCGTCAACAAGCGGTATACAAAAACGTTCTTCATGGAACTGTTCAAGCACACATCCCAGTTTTCAGACAAAGGATATCGAAGACAACACCTAGCAGCTTCCAGACAAGTTTGATGTTGTTAAAGTGAATGAAGGCGTAAGCGTGAGCACGTATAACATTAACATGCATTTGACGACTGAACGCCTAATACTTATCCTGAACAAATTCCCTACACTCTTTACAGCCGCGCTCTTTTTAACGATGATGATATTGTTGGATATTTATTTTTCTTGCTAATTAATGCTGGGATGGGGTATGTGGAGCATACGAAGAGTTGCTGCTGTAATAATTAATAGCAACATATTTTAAAAGAAGACATTAAAGTTTTATGATTGCTAAAAGTTTTACTTGAGATATCAACGGAACTAGTAAATGTCTTCCAAAAGTTCAAAGGGTAAGTCAAGAGAATAAAACAGAAACGTTTATTGTCTATTATTAAAAATTATCTTTAAAATTTAATGTTTTCTTTCGAAATATGTTGCGAGGAACAGAACTTAAAAATTGTGAATTTTTAAATGATTAATAGTCAATCAAAAAATGCCGAAGGCGAAAACAAACTTTAAAATGATCACAATTAAAATATAGAAATAATACTACTTAGTGGACCAAGAAAATAAGATACAAAACTAAATAAACTTTTATTGTGAACAAAATGTGAAACAAGAAGTTTTATATTTGTTCTTGTTTCATGCGTTCCATAATTGTAATAAATAAAATTGTATTGTAATTATTGGGCAAGAAGAAAAACAGGCACTATTTGTGTCAATTTTAACCAAACCATTCCATTAGTAATAAAATAAGAGGAGAAATATATATAATTGTAATGCATAAAAGAACATGGAATTAAAGTTACTTTAACAAACAATTTACATGTAAGAAAGATAAATATATAAAATTTAAATACAGGCCTAAATTTTATACAAAACAAGAATACAAATAAAAATTCCAATAATTGCTATTATCAATTAATGTACATGTCCGAAACAATTAAAACTGTATAAAAAAGAAACCTTTGTACCTACTTTATTAGCGAAATTAAACGTTTTTGAATAAACTATTGAATTTAATAGAAATTTTAAATTACATAAATATGAAGTAACAATTAAATTAGAATACGTCAACGAATATTTTGGACTTAGAATGCTTTTTAGCGAATAAACACAAAATGATGCAAGAGATAATATATTTACTGTATTTACATGTAATAAAATGGCCCAATTTCTTTGAAAGTTGAAAACTATTGAATTCAAAATTTGCTGTCAACTATTGTATATTGCATTCAATGAGATTTTACCTTCTATCGCGGCCTAAAAGCTTAGTCTATTGATTATAGTGCTTTTATTAAATGAAATTTACATTCACACTCTTAGGGGTATTACTAGATGAAATTGTGAATAAATAAAAGAGCGAAAAAGACATAGCTATATGAAAGACATTACAAATGCAAATTTAATTGGTGCCCAATTGTGCACATGTAGCTGAAATTGTTTGTAAAATTTAAAGAAAAAATTCCATTAAAATCACAAGATTAAACGTGAAGTAACAAATGAGATGGCGTTATAAATTGATAGGATTTCGTAGGCGTTAAGAATAAGCGGGTTAGGATAAATGAAGTTTAAAACAAGAAAAGAATATTTATTTTTGTTGATGCATAGGTATATTTTTGTTGGCGATTTCTTCATAGGTGAATGATATTGATGATGATTTTTATAGTATAATTTATTGTACATTGGTCACCAATTGATATCTTCAAATGACTAATAATAGGGGAATTTGAGCGTGACATGTCAGAAATTGTAAACTATTGAAAAAAGGAAACTCAGAATATTTATTAATTTTGTTATCTATTTTTTTCGTTATTAAATCAATAGTGATAATTTATTTGCGTTCTTTACTTTCCTGGCATCTTCCCATAAATTTGGCTCAATTAAAAAACTGGCGATGTACTGTATTTCATTTTATTAAATAAATCCATCAAGAGCCCAGATTTGGTGAATATTTGGTTTCGTATCTTTAAGCAAAATTTTCAAATTTTCCTGCTGCTTAAACGCTTTTTTTTAATATAGTAAAAGGGGCTGCACAAATTTAGAACTTTGCAGAAAGACTAATGACATTATGCATTTGCATTTGGGGAACTATGTCATTTTATCTACTTCAGTTCCAGATATAATTCGAAACTATAAATAAATGTGTTGCCGCAAATGTTTTATATTAGGGCCTCTAGAATGTTGTTTTATGCTTGTGTAAACAAATTTAATCCGTTTAATTTTGCAGGACCTACTTGGAATGATTCGTTTTTGTTTGGTGAAGATTGATGCTTTTGTTGTTAAGTTTAGGCCTTTTCATGATATGAATAATATAACAACATTCCCAAGCCCTAAAAAACACATTTTTCCATGATTTTGTGTTTTGAAATAATATTTAGAACTGAAGTTGATTAAAAAAGACATAGTTCCCCAAATGCAGTATTATGTTATTAGCCATTCTGCAACGTTCTAGATTTGTATAGCCTATTTACAAAATTTAAAAAAATACGTTTAAAAATCCGGAAAATTGGAAATTGTCTTTAAATTTAGGCAACCAAATAATCACCAAATTTGGGCCGTTAAAGCTGTTTATGAAATTCAATTAATAATTCATGATAGAAAAAATGTAGTCTTCTTCTCTCATTTGGTTGCCTTTAGATTGAATACATTACACCTGGGATCTCAGAGCAAACATATACACAGTAAACAATTCTTTAGGGAAGTGCATTTGCTTCTGTTTCTTAAAACATTTCAAACCACTCCTTTCAAATAAATCCATAAATGATGAATAAGGCCTAGTAATGGAAGAATCTGTAGCATCCATCTCAATTTTACCACTTGAAGAAATGTTTTCTTTGACGACTAAAAGCCCACGTTCACTTAGTGATGCCCTAAAAATTAAAGTATTAGGGAATTATATAATTTCTTGCCTTTGATTAAAAGAACTTGCTTGCATCTTTCAAAAAACTGAATTAAGTCAGCATCAGGTAAGTGCCCCAGCACCCATTGGCACCATATAAGATCGTATTTATGTATGGGATTAAAATTTTGTAAAGCTACCGGATAAAACTCTCCAACTTTGTCGATTTTGTGAATCAGTCCATTTTCAGCTTCCTTCAGAAAGTCGGCGTTTTGTTCAACTAAATCAACCTTATCATAAAATGAAGTTAAAAGACATCTAGATATGCGTCCTATGCCAGCCCCACAATCCAAACCACGTTGTTTTGTTACTGTTGTATCCGATTTGAATATTTGCAGAAGAAATTGCCTTGAACCTTGAATATCAATTTGAGAGATGTGACCATATCCGCCAAGAACTGCATCTTCAGTCGCTGGTAAATGAGCCCAATATTCTTTGGCGTTTTTATAGAAGCCCTCGTTACTTGAATCAATACCATCTGTGGAGTCGCTTAATTTACTAATATCATTTTCTATCTCTTTATTTGAACTTTCCGTTGAAGACATCTCTCTACCTCGATGCTTGCGAGTTTTGGAAACTACCTACCTACATAACCACAAATCATAAAATATAGACTTGGCAGCTTGGCGACTGACCATACCTTTCACTCATAGATGACGCCAGAGATAAGATGACGCTATAATTTACGAAGTACCTGCGAAGTACCAACGAAGTACCCGAAATACCCTCCGAGCAAAGAGGGAAGTACCGTGTGGCAAGTGATATCTTGAGTAATATGGAAAGAAAATTCGGAAAGAAGTTTCGGTCTTTTTATCAAGTATACAGCGTGTCCCCGCGAGAATCGAGCACCGGGAACTGGCAGATTTGCGAGGCAAAACTGTCGAAAAGTCTAATAGCAAAATGCTTAGTCTAGAGCCGTTTTCGAGTTATTTCCAATTAAAGTTGACCAAAGAGATTAAATTATGAAATCGGCTTTGTAAAATGTACCTTTATTTGTTATTTTAACAATATAATCACCATAGTGCCCGGCCCTACCATCGATGGAAGCAGGGCCTATTTTACGCATGGGCTCGCGGGGCATTTGCCCAGGGCCCGAAATAAAAAAAGGCCGGGCGGGCCGAATTTAATTTAATTTTCTTATTTTTGGGGATTCGAAAAAAGGCCCGGTAAGTAATCTGCCCAGGGCCCAAAATATTGTCATCCTAAAAATACTGTCCATTAAAATTCTTTCGTGGGACATGGATAATATCGAGGCGCATACATACATGTTTGTTCTACTTCCTAGCAAGATTACCAATCACCGATTTTCGTTTGTATAGATAGAAAATAACAAGCATTAATAATTCAAAACAAAATCAATATGTATAATAAAATTATAACGCTGTTGTAAAAATAGAGGTTTGTAAACACAAATATTTAATTGTAACTTTCAAAGAAATAGAATTAAACGAAGTAAAGCGACAAAACTTCTTGAAATTAAATAACAATTTAAAATGGTCGTAGGAAAAGTATCGTACTTAACGCGAGATGTAAAAGCATATTACACACTCGTGAAATAACGCACTCGCCGCATCGCGGGGTCGTGCGGAAACTTTTTTTGAGGCATGTGTTTATTACATTGTTGTTTACTTTTTTATTTTTTATATCTTTTTTTCAAATCCATTACTTCCATTATTTCCTCTTCGGTGTGTTTGTATATTAAACATGCGAAGGACGTGAAAAATATTGTGCTAATAGCACAATGTTTTTCATATCCATATAAATTGTTAGTCAAAGTTGACTATGACGATGAGATATTACAAAATACACACAGGTGAAAACAATAAACACATTCACACTCTTGATACACAAGTTGATTCATAAAGCATAAAGCAATAATCAGTATGAGTTGATGTAACGATATCAAAACGCTGATAGAAGTTAAATGTTAGCTATTAATTATTTCGTGATATAAACCAGTTTTTGTTTAATTAACACTGACACCTTACTGCTACGTTAGCTTATAATTTTACAATGAAACAAAACTTTTTTACGAAAAAAAGAACATTTACAAGTAAATAAATAGGCGTGAAATATATTTGAATAGGGTTTAATCCACAATAAAAATTTTAGTAAATGTGCCGACCATTTCTAAACTCTTCACATCATCAATTTCTCCATTTGGCCAATATAAAAATAATCAGTTGGAATCAACCAAACCAATTAAAGAAAAAGAATTGAGCCTTCATCAAACAATGAAGAGGATTCTTATAGTGGCTCAAGTATTCGGTCAGATTCCTGTCCAAGGTATAACCGCATCCTATCCAATTTCTTTGAATTTCACATTTGTATCCCCACAATGTCTATATTCTCTGCTACCCCTTTCTGGCACACTCTTTGTCCTCTGTATGTTAATGCACAAGATGATTCAGGAGGGCAGTGAGCTATTTATTATAACTACATTTATTTACCACATTTGTAATCTGGGTACTACTTTATCATTCCTTTACATGGCAACCAAATGGCCAATTTTAATGCAACAATGGCATAAAGTTGAGCTCCACATGCAAAAGAATTATGGATGGCCACCAAAGCTCGAATTTCGCATGCGTTGTATTGCAATAATTGTAATCATGTGTGCTCTGATCGAATATACCTGCAATATGATAAACAATTTTTTAATTGCAACTAAATGCAAATCGGATGGAATACCAACGATGGAGTATTTTTATAAGACGTTAATGTTTCCTTACATCTTCACGATATTAACGTATCATTTGTGGAGTGCCATAATTCTACACATTATCGATTTCTTTTCTGGTTTCATATGGTGTTATGGTGACTTGTTTGTAATGATTATGGCTTCTGCACTTGCAGTCCGATATGCACAGATTACAAAACGCCTTAAAGATGTAGTCAATGACAAGAACAGAGAGTGGAATGTTGAATGCGCTAATATAAATGATGTACATGAAGCTAACGTTTTGTGGAAAGAAATTAGGGAAGATTATAATAAGTTGTGCGTGCTTTGTCGTTTATTAGATGATGCAATTTCCTACTTGGTGCTTATGTCCTATAGTACTAATGTATTTTTTATTTTGATTCAATTATTCAACAGTTTAAGGTAAGTTCAATAATGAATGTATAGGAAATTAGTAAACTTTGAACATTTTAAGAACGATGAAAGACGTATCAGAAAAAATACACTTTTTCTTGTCTTTTGGCTTCTTGATAATTCGAACGATTGCAGTTAGTTTATATGCGGCATGGGTGAATGATGAGAGCAAAAAACCTATATTGATTTTGAACTCGATTCCTTCACACCTTTATAATTTGGAAATTAAGCGATTTGTTCAGCAGATCAGCTTTGACTCTGTTGCACTCACAGGGAGAAACTTTTTTACAGTCACAAAAGGACTTGTTTTAAGCGTAATATTTTAACATTTATCGTAATTTTTTTGCCAAATTTTAAATAGGTTGCAGGTGCTATTGTAACTTATGAATTGGTCCTGATTCAGTTCAATGAGAATTTGTTCAAAGGAGATGGAGATGTGAAAATACATAATATTACTGGATGCATATTAATATAAACAACAACAAGTATACCGAACAATCAAATATAATCAGAGCTTTGTTGAAGCACTCGTAGGACAAGCGTTTTGTGATGATCGCATTTGTTTTGCAATTTTACGCACACAAACCTAAACAATCATGTCGTAACTCGTACTTCAAAAACATTCTCAGCTTCAGTGTGCAATTTGTTTTTTTTTTCTATTCGCATTTAAAATGTAGTCAATTCAGTTAAGTTGGAATTATTCTGATTGTAAACTCATAAGTAATCTACTAACTATACCTGCAAGTTTCAAGTAGAAAAATAATACGATATAAGAAAATAGCAACTAAAACCATATTATTATACAACAATAATAAAACTCGACAAACTGAACCACTCATGTTCTTTATTATTCTTTTCCGATAAAAATATGTGATAAGCGCAGTGAAACGACGTGTTTATTAATTAATTGATATTCATATTGATTCATATTATGTTTGCCAAACTAATAACCACCTCCTGTCTATCAAACCAATATCACCTATGAAATACAGCTTAATAACTTGAGATGCATATAGAAAATAAAACA
The DNA here is from genome assembly GCA_030264655.1 of Leptusa sp. GC000079. Lineage (NCBI taxonomy): Eukaryota > Metazoa > Arthropoda > Insecta > Coleoptera > Staphylinidae > Leptusa > Leptusa sp. GC000079. The sequence goes on from JARJDT010019750.1 coordinate 19,953, forward strand.
TAACATTTTTAATCTACTGCTTTAAACATTGTATACGTTATTGTACATATTTGCAAAAAACTACAATCCCCAGTAAAATGCTTAATTTTTCGGGTCTTGACTTACACGAAAGTACAAAATTTATCTTTTTACTTTCTCAATGTTGTGGTTTGATCCCAGTTTCTGGTTTATTAAACGGCAAATTAAAATATAAAGCAGACAGTTGCAGAGTCCGTTTCTCCCTTATTGTTCTGGCGGCGCACTTCGTCATGGCTACAATGACATTGGTAGATTTGTTGTTCAATAAAGTGACTTTCAGAGCATGCAGTATGTACAGCAATAAATAAAGGATTCAACGTTAAATACAATTTTGTTGCAGACGTAATTATGATTTACTTACCTGGATTTTTGATTCATTGGCAGTTTTTAAAACTTGCCCGGTGCTGGCCAGAACTAATGACAAAATGGCAAGATGTAGACAAAAACTTTCAAGCGGAATATTACAAAGAACAAACACAAAAGAAAGGAAATGGTTTTATAGATACAACAAATTTAACAGCAGTTGGAATTTTATTAATTACAATTTGTACAGAATGCAATTCCCCTGATAAGCTACGCATAATTATGATATTTTTTTTAGGTGAATAAATTTTCATTTGCAAGTGTTTACGAAGCAACCACGAAGGATAACAAATTAAATCCTTTTCAGGATATGATTGAAACCTTGTTCTCTTTCATTATGGATTACATAAATTATTCAACATTCTTAGCATTGATTCTTTTGGTATTTTTCATGAATAAATATCAATGAAAAACAAAAACATTAATGTAATTGCAGATAATAAATTTCTATTGTCAATTTTTATGGAACTTCATGGATTTATTTATTATTGTAATATGCAATTCTTTACTAAAGAAATTCGAAATAATATCATCTAAAATTAGCGGAAGTAGTAGAGAAGAATTTGAAAATGAATATTATTGGGAAAAGATTCGAGAAGATTACAACAGAATTGCTAACTTATTCTTTTATTTAGATGATAAAATATCTGGAATTGTTCTGTTTTCATTTATTTCGAATGTCTACTACATTCTTGTTCAACTATTTCGAAGTTTGAAGTAAAAACTTAAACAATTTCAAACAATATTATTTTGATTAATTATTATCTATTGCAGTTTGCGTTCTTCCGATTTAGAAAACATATACTTTTTCGCATCGTTTGGAATGTTACTAATTCGAACATCAGCCGTATCAATATTTGCAGCCAGAGTAAACGATGCAAGTCGCGCACCTTTATCTTTTCTAACATTGCTGCCTTCGGATTATTTTTGTACCGATATGGAGAGACTAATTATTCAAATCAGTCAAAACAGTGTGGCATTAACTGGTTACAAGTTTTTCAAGATAACACGTGGTTTCCTATTTCGGGTAAGCTGGTTTCGATTTGTTATCTAACCGCAGCGCCATTTCCATTTTAAAATAATGTGTCCAAAATGCTGTTCAATTAACATGTTTGCTTATCATACACAAATGTGCCGGTAAACTTATACTTTCATTAAAACAAATCATGATTTTTGATTCAATTTTATATCACTATTTTTGTCGCGGCGAGTGCTAACCGAATATATCTATATTTTATATTGTTAAACAAAAACAAATTAATGTTTGTTGTTTAAAAACGATTAAATAAACATCTGCATTATCAAGTCGACCACTGTCCGAGCGTTTTATTGCAGTTAGATGACAAATCGAAAGCAGCTACAATATACAGAATATACTAACTTTGAATAGTATTGAGTGAACTCTTTAATATAAAATTACATGAAACTTTGCTCTAATCTTAAATACGGACAGTATCAAAAAGACTGAGCAAGTTTGAATTTGCTGCCTGCAACCTATTACGACGTAAAAATGTTCCTCGCGGCCCATTGCAAAAATGTTATGTTCATAGCTATTTAATTTAGTATTGCATTGCTTTCATGGCAACAAAGTGGATAGCGACACAAACACAACGCATCAGTCGCAAAAATACGCCTGCCAGGCGATTTGCAATGCGCTGCACTGCTGCAGCCTGCAGCTCTTCCTCTATGGTAATACAGAGTGGGTAAATTTGATTATCTGAAGTCATCGGTTACGATTTATATGCTTCACTTCCTTTTGTGTCCCTGCAAATTTCAATTATTTTATTTTCGAAGTTTTTGTAATAAGAAAAGACAAATCGGATGACTTCTTTGAATTACACAAAATTATTAATCAAATGATGGACTCGTTTTGCATTAGTTCTCATCACTGCGCCCAATACCGCATGTTTTCGTTTACAGATGAATTAGTAACATGCTTGCGTTGAAATACCTTATTCATACAAGTTATGAACATAACAATTTTACAATAAGCTGTGGCTGTAATGTGCATTTTTGGGTTGCTATGCGTGCTGCAAAGCACAGTAATGTGCGCTGGCATTAATGTCCGAACTCTATTTAGATTGCAGGTACAATCGTTACTTACGAATTGTTCTTGTTTCAATTCCATTTCACGTTGTCTTTTCTACAGACGCCCAGCGATGGAAATCGAAATACCTAGACCAATATGGTAATTGCAAAGCACTAAATTAAAAGACATGTAACTTTAATTTATTAATTAAACAATAATACAAAAGGTAGCAATGTATGTACATATTTATAGATGAGTGTTTTATTACTGATGTCTTCTCCATCCAATCACAAAATTTCCATTTAATTGAATATAATTATGATATATTACATAATATTGTTTATAATTTATAATTAAGTTCTGTTCGTACATAGGTATTTGAAATATATCAAATTTACAAATTTACAATTAAAAATTTACCGCCGACCAAATGACATCTCACATTTCTAAAAAAATGTTCAATTTTTATGTAACCTATTTCAACTTGGTCATAGAAACTTTATTAATTACTATACTTAATCACAGTAGTACAACTTTACTTTCTTTCATAATTACTTTAAATTGTGGTCTGAATTTTGTGAACAACATGAAGCGTTTTTCATGCACAATTTTAAAGAGAAAATCGAAATAGGTTCAGCAATTTCTGATCCCCCATATGACTCTCAAAATAATAAAAATCGGTTCCAACCTCTCCAAGTTAATGTTTTGCTGTTCCAAGTTTCTTGTATATTAATATTGTACTTGTCACTATATTATGCTTCCCTTAATACAGCCAAAAATACAATCAAGAGGAAATTGATAAATTATGTTACAGTAATCGCTATAAAAATTGATTGCAATCGAATTATTTGAATTGCTGTTATATCAATTGACTTAAAGAAGTTTCCTCTTCTATCAATACTTAATGTTTTTGCAATCACCAAAGCTATTGTGATGTCAAAGGTGAGATGCCGACTTGTTGTGGATCGACATTTCCAGGCGTTTCGAGATTCTTTAACAATTGTGACAACCAATGTTTTGTGGACTTGTCTTCTTGCAGGCAACTATTAAATGTATTATCGCGTAATTGATCAGGTAAACATTGACGCAAAGCTTCGCGCGCGCGACCATTGTCAGACAATCGAAGATAGCAGCGGACAACATGTTTTAGCAAACGAGCCGACGGTTCCTTCGCCAGTGAGAGAACCATTTTACCTAGAATCATGGCCACGTGGCTGAAGCGATCATACGTGTGACAAATGTAGCTTAAACCGCTATCATCCAAGAGGATTTTTTGCAGGATAAAAGTCGCAACGGTTTTGCTTAATTCCGACCCGGATTCCATGATACGTAAACATAACGGGATGATTTCAGTGGTCAACAGGAATGTTATCACTTCTTGTTCATCAGTCTTTACTAAAGCGCCAATAACGCCAAGACTGGTCAAGCGCAGATACTCAAACGGTCGCGTTTTTGACACAGTATGCAAGAATGGATAGAGGAACAGAGGGATATGAGCAAGGAGAAATTGTGAACGTGTTTCTTGGTGTGATGCTACACATTGCAGAAGCGCCAGCGCATTACAAACACGATTTGATTGATGAGCGTTCAATGTTGGTGGGTTGATGGCTGGGTAAATGTTGATGATTTCTTGTAAAAGTGCTGCAGTTGTTCCAAAACTGTTCCACAGCATCGGTGCTAGGTCAGGTACAACTTCACGCTTTTTGCTGGAATTCAATATTTTCTTCTTGAATACTATTCAATAAAATGTGTTGTTGTCAGTAATTACCTGAGCTCCAATAGAGCATTTTCACGTGTTTCGGGGTTGGTCAGCTCCAAGATCCATTGGTAAATTGTTTCACGATCAACTTGTTGATTTGCAGGGCTCGGTTGAGTACTCATTTCAATTGTATACTAAACAAAAATTTGAATAATTGATTGATTCTCTTTTCTGAACTCCATATTGTACTTTAAAAACTTTCAGTATGTCTCCAGATTGACAGAACAAAATTCAAAATTCATCAAAATGCATTAAATTCACACATAGAATTCACATAAAAAAAAACATAGAAGTAGAGTTACAAGATGGGACTTAAGTGAAGTCCAGTACAAATTTTAATTTTCTGCAAAAATTTGACTTCCCTTGCCCTGCCAATCAGAGGACATACTGTACGGAAACAGAATACATTTTAATTCTATAAACAAGGAACACCCTGTACAGTTTATTTAGCACCAATTGCACCTTAGCATCCCACTAAGTAAGTAAACCTAGCAAACTAGTTAATAAATAAATACAATTTTCTTGGAATAATTTTTCATTCTAAATAACGCTTTGCCATAGCCTACGTGCGCTTGGAGTTTCATTATTAAAAATACACCCGTTATATAAAATATAGGTTATACATTTATCAAGTTTCCTAGCCGATTTCAATGAAGAAAATATGCTACGATGTTTTGTACGAATTATTTTATATCGGTCTGTTAATACAAATAAATTTACCTTCGAATTTGTTGTAAAACAACTAATAAAATGGAAAATGCCGCAACATCAACAAGAATCTGGGGCTCTTAACAAATCTACCAAAACCCACAAACCACAGAACCTGATCAGACAGACTTCGTAGTTCGTGGTAGTTCGTACTTCGTAACAAATGCACACAACACAGGACGGTGTCGGTGTGTAGTTATCGCTTGATCCCTCCCGCCCCTGTACTAGTTGGTATGCGAACCTTAAGATGGCGCTAGAAACTGCATTAACCTGTATTTATTTCGAGATTTATTTATTATGTATGTTTACGTATTTTTATGTTTACTGGATATATATTATAACA
>JARJDT010019752.1:0-20101 GCA_030264655.1 Leptusa sp. GC000079
CAAATTTCAGCTCGATCGGATAATTCGTTTAGGCGCTATCGTGTTCACAAAATTAGCGTTACATACGCACGCACGCACACAGCCACGCACGCACGCACACACACACACACACACACACGCACACGCACACACACACACGGACATTTTGTAAAACCCTCTTTTTCGGACTCGGGAACCTTAATTAGTGGGAATCCGTCAAAATCTCGATTTCGAAAATCTGCACGATTACATACCTTTCTTCTCTATGATCAGAAAGTAAAAAAGCCCTAAACTGTTTCGGTTTCTACTTATTTGAAGAAAAGCTCTACAACAGTCATAAACTGTATGCAACTTCAATTACTCGCTTCAAAATCGATAAGTACAAAAATAAAATTCAAATTTGTGCAATTTTACTGATTTTACTACTATAAATTAAGTTTAATTATTGTTTGATTAATTCTTTTTTATAACTTGAAAATATTACACTATCATTTTTTATGCTGAGAAGTGTTTTCTTGTCAAAAAAGTGTTCAAAACTAAACTAATATTCATGAATTTTAGCATTTTCGATTTTACGATAGGCTGATGCGTTTATAAGTTCAATTTTTGTTTGCTGGTTCTGTTTAGCACATGGTCATAGTTCATTACAATAGAATTATATTTATGCCGCAATGTATTTGTCTATTGTAAGAGTTCCGATAAAGCGATTATCTTGCGTCTGTATGAACTGTTGTGTTTCACATTTCATGTTCACGTTCGTGCTGCATAAAACGTCCTAACTGACCTTTAGTCAGGTCAGTTCGGGCAGTTATCATTTTATACAGGATGACTTTATTCAACTTTATTCACAACATATTTGAATTCACAATTGTCGACGAGACAAGCAAGGCAATGCCATTGCAACATGCTTAAATATTAACAAATTGAATGAATATCATTATTTACAATTTTAATAAATAACAAAAAATTAAAAAAATTTACAAGAATAAATTTCATAAAGATATTTAGTGTTTCATTGCCTACATATACGTACAGTTATGAAACACCCTGTACGATAGAGTCTCATGTACTTAATTCAATTCTAAAGTTGTTCGAAACCCGGCCAGACAACATTCATTCGGACTATTGAAATTCATCATTCAACATTGAGACATCTCGTCATCGACCACGTTTTGTGCTGACTAAAAGATTTAAAATAAAGATAGTTTGATTATTTTTAGAACGGCGTAACGGTAGCCGCATCATGCGCCTTCTTACATTGATAGTAGTGCTCTTATCGGTAGTCGTGTACATAAACGGTTTTACAAATGTGTATAAAAAGATTCATCCAGAAGAGATCGAGGGCGATGCCGGCGATCCTTTATTTCTAACTCCGTACATCAAGAATGGGAATTACAAAGAAGCGCAAACTTTGGCATCAGTCAATAAAACGCAATTCAAAGGCGTTGAAAGTTACTCGGGATATTTAACCGTCGATGAGAAAACCGAATCGCATTTGTTCTTCTGGTACTTCCCAGCGCAACAGAATCCGAAAGATGCGCCTGTCCTGTTGTGGTTGCAAGGAGGTCCTGGCGCTTCATCACTGTTTGGTTTGTTCACCGAAAATGGTCCATTTGTACTTAAAAGCAAACATGGAGTCAAACTACGCAAATATTCATGGCATCAAAATCACAATTTGATCTATATTGATAACCCGGTGGGCACGGGCTACAGTATGACAAAGGACGGTTACTCCAAGGACGAAACGCAAGTCGGTGCAAATTTATACAACGCGCTCTTGCAGTTTTTCCAATTATTCCCCGATCTACAAAAGAACGAGTTCTTTGTGAGCGGCGAATCATACGGCGGAAAATATGTTCCTGCCGTTTCCTACACAATCCATAAAAATAATCCGACCGCTTCGCAAAAAATAAACTTAGCTGGATTGGCGATGGGAAACGGTTTATCCGACCCTGAACATCAGTTCAATTACGGCGATTATCTCTATCAGTTGGGAATATTGGACGCTGCTGGACGGGACCTCTTTAAGGAATCGGAAGACAAAGGCATTGATTTTATCCACAAGAAACAATGGTCGGATGCATTCAAAGTATTCAATGAATTACTCGATGCTGATCTGAATCAAACATCTTTGTTTTCCAAACTTACCGGCTTTACCAATTATTACAACTACTTGCATGCTAATGAATCGGGTGGACCTGGAGAATATATGGGCAAATATATCCAATCAGTTGAAGTTAGGAAGGCAATTCATGTTGGTAACACGCCATTCAATGGTATCGGCACAGAAGTTGAGCTCAACTTAGTCAACGACATTATGCAATCGGTAGCGCCGTGGGTTATTGAATTGTTGTCGCATTATCCTGTATTGGTCTACAATGGTCAACTGGATATTATCGTTGCATATCCTCTAACCGTAAACTATTTGGATAATCTGAAATTCAGCGCTGCTGATGAATATAAAAAGGCCAAACGGTACGTGTGGAAAGTGGATAATGAAGTCGCTGGCTTTGTCAAGCATGCTGGTAATTTGACCGAAGTATTGGTCAGGAATGCTGGACACATGGTGCCTGCAGATCAGCCAAAATGGGCTTTCGATTTAATTACACGCTTCACTTACAAGAAATCATTTTATTGATAGTTTTAACGTCGTTTATTAATTTTCATCTGTTTTAAATCTTAATAAATTTATTATGATTTTTTTTTATTTTTATTTTTCTCAAGGAAATTTTCTGAAAATATTATCAAAATTAAAGAGAAATTTTATCAATATCCTTGACTACTACTACTGGCTAAATACTTATAATAGTTTTATGGAATGTAGTTAAATTGGAAAATGTGAGTGTTATCTGCACATTAAATAATTCCGTTGTTATTGGCGTAAGCAGGACAGGATATGATGTATTCTGTTTTTTAACAAAACAGGCAGTCTCGACACTGCATGTGGTGCTACACATTAACATTAACAATACTTTTTATTGCAACTTTAACTGAAATAAATCATTTAAAAATATAAACGATAAATACTTGCCAACAATAACAATGAAGAAAGGCTACGTACTAATAATATGGTTAGTCATTTGTTTAAATACAATTTTAGGCAAGTAAAGCAGCATTATTAATTAGTTTTTGTATTTATAATAACATTATAACATAAATTAACATATTGCTTGCCGTAGTGTGTGTGAATATAGCACTGATTGTGTTAAAAACCGTTCCAAAGGATGAACCGCAATTAGAACCACTATTTCTAACCCAATACCTCAGACCTAATGAAACGATAGACGCTCAAAAACTGTCTCAAGTGTATCACGATAAATTTCTAAACGTTGATAGTTATTCTGGTTACTTGACAGTAAACGAAACAACAGATTCGCACATGTTTTTCTGGTATTTTCCGGCGGAAAAGTGGTCATCAACAGTTCCCCTCGTTTTATGGCTCAATGGCGGTCCAGGGTCATCATCAATGTATGGTTTATTTGCCGAAGTAGGACCTTTTATACCAATATCAGCGACAGATCTAAAGTTACGGGAATACTCCTGGCATAAAACCTATAATCTTCTCTTCATTGACAATCCTGTAGGGACTGGTTTTAGTCTAACGGAGGATGGATACGTCCGCAGTCAATTAGAAGTTGGACGCGATTTATTAAATGCAATGCAACAGTTTTTCAAATTATTTCCTGACTTAAGAAGTAACGATTTTTACATTTCCGGGGAATCCTATGCAGGGAAATATATCACATCATTTGCACATGCCATACATGTGAACAACATCAATGTTGATTTAGACTTAAAGGAAAGAATCAATTTGAAAGGATTTATGATAGGTAACGGTTTGATTGATCCAATTCATCAAATTGGTTACGCTGATTATTTGTATCAGCATGGTTTAATTGATGAGTTCCAAGCGGATATTTTAAGAACGGCCCAAAATAAATTTGTGGATTTAATGCAAAAAGAGCATTATAAGAACGCAACCCAATTGTGGAGTGACATGAGATTTTCATCTCGTCAATATACTCCCAATGGATCTTTAATTGAAAACTTTACTGGTTTTACAAGTTTTTTTAATTACTTGAGAGCAGATGGCAAAGACTTAATCAAAAGTTACATGACAGATTTTCTCAATCAAAGAAGTGTTAGATTGGCTTTACATGTTGGCAATATCGAATTTCATGCGAGTTCCAAGAAAGTGAAGAAACATCTTTATAAGGATTATGTTCATTCAGTTGCACCATGGTTGTCGGAATTATTATTGCATTACAAAGTTTTAATCTTTACCGGACAGTTAGACTTAAGAAATCCTTATCCATTGGTGCATAATGTAATAATAAACTTAAACTATTCTGGTATCAATGAAGAATATAAAGAAACTCCACGACGAAAATGGTACGTTGATGGTGAACTCGCCGGGTATTATAAAATTGCTGGAAATTTGACTGAAGGATTAGTGAGGAATGCTGGCCATAGTGTACCTTTAGATCAACCAAAATGGAGTTTTTATTTAATTGATAGATTTGTAAACAACGTGTCATTAAACTGAATATTTACAAAAAATCCGATTTTTTTACTATTCTTTCACAATTTCCACAAGTATTTATCATAAATCACAATTATTTGGATGTAATAAGTAGAAGTGCGGTATTTAAACAGCAACTTAGCAGTCTTTTCCTCAGTGTCTGACAATATAATTATGGTATGTCAACATTGTAAAGTATTATCCTTATCTGCCCATTTAAAGAAAATACCATTGAAGGAATGTTATTATTAAATTTTTTGTTGTTAAATGACTACTATCAGAGGTATGTACAATGTTTGCACACCACTCTGAACTAGTTCTAAATGAAAACTTCGCAAGTAAAAAAGTCAACTAATGCTATAAATTTATTGCAAGCTACAAGTATGAAGAAAGGCTACATCGTTATAATACTATTAGTCATTTGTTTAAACACAATTTTAGGCAAGTAACATTTTTATATTTTTGACTAAACAAAATTTAATTGCTTGCGGTTGCCCTCTGTTGTAGTGTGTGTAAACATAGCTTTAGTGCTGTTGAAAACAACACCAGAGAAAGAAGAACAACCTTTAGAACAATTATTTCTAACCCAACATCTTAGAAATGGACATAGCGCTGAAGCTCAGAAACTTGCTGAAGTACATCATGAAATTTTTTTTCACGTTGAAAGTTATTCTGGGTACTTGACTGTGAACGAAACAACAGACTCCCACATGTTTTTCTGGTATTTTCCGGCGGAAAAATGGTCATCTAAAGCTCCACTTCTATTATGGCTTAATGGCGGTCCAGGTTGTTCGTCCTTGTATGGATTATTCGCTGAATTAGGTCCGTTTATTTCTATATCTGGCACAAATCTCAAACTACGAGAACATTCCTGGCATAAAAATTACAATTTATTGTTTATTGACAATCCTGTTGGCACCGGTTTCAGCATAACAAAGAACGGACATGTCACCAATCAAGATGAAGTTGGACGTGATTTGTTAAATGCAATGCAACAGTTTTTTAAATTGTTTCCTGATTTGCAAAGCAGGGATTTTTATATTACGGGAGAATCGTACGCAGGGAAATATATCCCTGCTCTAGGGCATGCGATACATGTTAACAATCTTAAAACAAAACAGAAGATTAATTTAAAAGGTCTATTAATTGGTAATGGCTTGAGTGATCCTGTCAACCAAGTAAATTTTTCTGATTATTTATACCAACATGGTTTAATTGATGAAATTCAAGCGGATATTTTAAAGATGGCTCAAGATAAATTTATCGAGTTAATGCGCGTGAAAAATTATCAAGATGCTCTGCATGTATACAGTGATCTTATATTTGCGTTCCCTGAATATACACCAAACGGATCTTTAATTGAAAACTTCACCGGATTTAATAATTATTACAATTATTTGGAATCGGTAGACAAAGACCAGACTGAAACTTATATGGTTGACTTTTTAAATCAAAAGAGCGTTAGACAAGCCTTGCATGTTGGCAATATCGAATACGAGTCTTGTTCTGATGAAGTAAATAAAAAATTGTACGGTGATATAGTCCACTCAGTTGCGCCATGGGTGTCGGAATTATTATCACATTACAGAGTAATGTTGTACACTGGGCAGTTAGATATAATTGTTGCTTATCCATTAGTGCATAATTTTGTGCGGAATTTGAATTTTTCCAGTGTGGAAGAATATAAGAAAACATTACGGCGTAAGTGGTATTTTGAGGGTGATCTGGCTGGATATTTTAAAGTAGCAGGAAATTTAACTGAAGTAATTGTTAGGGATGCAGGGCACATGGTTCCCAATGATCAACCTAAATGGATGCTAGATTTACTTGATAAATTTTTAAATAACAAAAAACTTAATAATTAATTAAATATTTATCAAAGTTTATTAGTACAACTATAGTATGATAAGAATATCAAAGAAATAATTATAAACTTTTTCTCGACATTAATCAGTTAATTATTTTGAATTTGAAAGTTTTAAAAAGTTTAGGCAACTAAACTTACACACCCTTCTTAAAACAGGAGCGTACTTAATGTATATTTTGATTATTGTAAAGTAATAAACCTAAAAATAATGTAAAAAGGAATTATTTTTTGACAGCCAATAAAATTAACAATGAACCTTATTAATTTATTTATTATTATTATGCATACAAAAAATAATTTCTCCAACAATTATTTAGAAATTTACTTGATTGCAACCCTGTTGAAAATTCATAGGGAATTTCAGATTTGCAGGTTGTCAACTGATTTTGAGATTCTGGTGATTTCGCCTGTTTACTTTACCGCAATACCGGAAGAATTTTATTGAAAACCAAGCTAATAATATTAAAGTAGTCGAATAATATTAATTAAAATGGACCCAAAAAGTTATTACAATACAATACTCTGCCAAACATATTCGCCAAATTGCCATTTTTTAGTAGTCGGCGATATTTACGGGCAAATCTCAGTTTTCAAGTAAGTTAATCTCACTTAACCTAGCTTTATTTTAAACTAAAGTTAATAAACTGTTTTTTTAAAATTATAGTCTACAAAAGATAATTTCACCTGATAATAATTCGGAAAACGTAGACCGCAGACCGAAAAATTCATTTGAAGTAGCTGCAGGTATTCAAATCAACAGTTTGTTAACCACCGAAAATTACCTTATAGTGGGCACACTGGGTGAAATAAGTGGATATAACTGGAAACATGTAATAAACAACAAAGAAGTGCGGCCTACCTGGAAGATTGAGTTGCCAAACCCTAAAGATACATTCGATAAACTTGAAATCAATTGTATGCTCATCAATGAAGAGAATGGGTTTCTCTATGCTGGCTGCTCAGATAACATGATTTATGCCATGAATATTGAGACTGGTAAAATTGTGCATAGGTTAAATGGCCACAGTGACTATATTCACTCCATAGTAAATCAGTAAGTGTTTCAAGATGAGTGTTCTAATTTTACTTTACTGCATAACTTGACATTGAACTTGAATTTGATGCAATTTGCTATTCTAGAGGAAATGATTTAATTTCGGGTGGTGAAGATGGACTGGTTAATATATGGGATATGCGCTCTAAAGAAATCATTCACAAGTTGGAGCCACATAAAAATAACAAACTTCAGAGAAGTGAGATTGGAAAGTGGATTGGTGCTGTTGACATTAATGATGATTGGCTGGTAAGTCAGCATTTCCCGCAAAATAATAAGTTTCTAAATTTAATGTGTTACAGTTATGTGGCGGCGGTCCAAGATTAGCGTTATGGCACTACAGATCACTGAATGTGGCAACAGTCTTTCCAATTGAAGATGCTGGTATTCATGTGGGCCGTTTCTATCAAGATAAAGTGCTTGCAGGTGGTCGTTGCAAGAACTTTTACCAGATGAGTCTCAATGGCGATATTATTTCGGAGATTCCGACGTCTTCAGTGAGCATTTTCAGTGCTGCTTTTCAGGAGAAACCATTTAAGGCATTATGTCTCAGTGGATCCAGTTCTAATATTGATATTTGCAGCAATTTTAATTATAGGGATCAAGTTTTGTCTTTAAATTATGACAAATCTGCATAAATTCCATTTACATTGTATTTATATATTTTTATGAGATAAATAAAGTAACTAAATATACGATTTACATGAATAACTATTGTTTAGACTAATCACTAATATGTATATTACATTTACAATTACATTCTTTGGTTTATTTGTATTCATTAATAAAGTCGATTATGTAATGTAATTTTGTTTGCATTTCTTTTGATCAAATATTGTCAGGCGTTTTGTAATATGAGAAGGAATTCAAATTGAATTGTATTACAAAATGTGTTTTGCTGATAGGGAGCGGAATATTAAGTCAGCCATTTACATACATGAACGTGTATGGTTCTATAATCGATGATAATTCTATACAGGGTGTTTCATAATATCACAAAACATCTTACATTACATAACCTATATATGTATTTTTATATCACATTTTTTTCCTATTTCGAAACACCATATAAAAGTAAATCTACTAAAAATACATTTTTAAAGCAAAACAGAAATGGAGTATATTTTCTTATCATAACACAAAGCTTTAATCACTTATCTCAAATTTCGTTTGCAATTCCAATTTCCCCTTAGTTCAAATACTTTTCCTGTATTTGGAAATAACATAGGACATATGAATAGGAGTTTCAAGCCAATTCGATATACCTAGTAAACTTGTATAACAATAATAATTTGAATTTTAACAAAGAAAAGTCAAACTTAGATGGAAACGAGTCCCCTTTCTCGCAAATTTTAAATCCAGAGTAGGTACTCACGAAACCCACCTTGAAAGAATGAATTTTTCAATGAAAATAATTTTGGTTTAGTTTCCCTATACATTTCCCATCCATTGAAGAATTTTTCAAAAAATCTCCAATTAATAGTGCTTGAATTCTCAAACATACATATATTCTTGTGCAAGTTACCCCGTTAAATTTGCACTTGGTCTATTCGTTAGCCGTCATTGACCTTTGTGAATAATCAACGGAAAACCTTTCGCCAGTCGAATTAAAATCAGAAATATCGTCTAATTTAATTACCTTCAACATATTATTAATTTTATCTGTATCGACATCGGCCAGTTCAACATCACCGACTGTCTCCTCCTCGCAAACTGTACAACTAGTAATGAATTGTGACAACGCGGAACGAAACTCTTTACTGCAAAAGAAATACACATAGAAATTGAGCGCGAAGTTTGCCAATTCTAAATTATTTGCAGCTGCACGAAACACTTGAAAACTAAACGACGATTCATGCAATTCCGAATAGACCAATGAAAGAATAGCGGCAGGTGTCATTGTTATAAAGAAAAGTACAACAATCGAACGTAAAAGTGCAATAAGACGTTTTTCTTCATGGTACTTTTTGTTGCGCAAAGCTTTCTTGTACTTTGCTTTGCTTTCCTGATCAAAAACATCACGATGGCGTGTTCTTAACAAAGCTTCGCGTAAAATTTTCCTCTTGTGCGTAATAATCCGAAATTTTTTAATGATCAATACGTTTAGGACACTTAGAACAATACAAGGACCGAAACGAACAAGTGCTTCAGATATGCACAAATAAATTTGCCAATAAAATGTGTTTGTAATTGCGTCATTTTCGTGAAAATCCCATTCGACGCAATCTCGGCTACTCGTCAGATTCAATTGACAAACATTTTTCAAGACTGTTAGTGGCGCGCTGATCAAAACTGCAGTGCCGTAACACCCCAATATCGCATATTTCGCCACTTTTATACTGTGCACATTGCGAAATTTTGTTGGCAAACAAACCGAAAAGTACCTCTCCACTGTTAAACAAACCACAATAAACACACTCGATGCTATGCATATGTTGTTCAAAAACAATTCGATGTGTGCGTGGTAGAAAGCCGCTTCAAATGTTTTCCATTGGGAATAATTCCATCTGACCAGCATTGGTATCACCGTAATCATGACGCTCAAGTCGGAAATTGCTAGCGCTGTTAAGTAAACACGCGTGCTGCCTTTTATGAAAGGCTTCGTGGTGATGATGAGCAAATTGAGGACATTGCCCAAAATGCCCATTGCGACAGTCACCGGCGCGACCATCTGATAGGCGACGCGACGAATTTCCGACGTCGAGTTCATGAAGCCTGTTGCATTCGATAACTCGGAAAAATACATTTCTTTGTCGACGCAATAGTCGGCTGAACTGCAATGAAAGTGAAAAACAAAATAGTTAATTCATTAATCAGTAATTAACAAGCACATTGAGAAGTACAATCACACCAATTATGTTAGCATATGCTCGGCTCGAGGAGATTAGCTTTTTATTAATGCATATGGAATTGTAATAATCGTTTTGTTTGTTTGATCTGTTTTCGTATCATGTACGGTTCCCGCCGGTCGATTTTCAAAGCGCTATTTGCAAGGTGCTATCATTTAATAGGATTATAGTTAAATTTAGCGAAAATCTTTAAATAAACGTTGACAAACACGAAGCATTTCAATGTGTAGCAATGTAAACTATAAATTATTAGTAATTTGTTTATTTTAAAATGAAACTTACCCGCTTAAAAAAGGATAAATCATTGCAACCTGTTGAAAGTCAAATGGATGCGAAGTTTTCCACGCAACCGTTAGAAAACGAATGAATCTTCGGTTGTTGTTTCATTCGTTTATGTATACAAGTGAAGAAAAATTTCTCGCATTTATGTACAATAACATTGAAAGAATAATGTAATTCAATATTGCTTTTAACCAAATTGATTGGATAAAATTGATATATTAGTTACTCAAATATTTACTCTGTGCAACTCTCAAGATGCTATAGGATTTTCTAACACTTTACTTATTTATTTCAATTCAATCGACTTTTATTGTATATTATTCCACATTTTATTCTCCATGCTTCATTTCGACACTGATATAAGAGAATAATCCAATTTGGTCAATTAAATTTCAATGTCTAAGAACACTTTTGCACGCAGTTATTTATTTTATTTAAAGTTCGAGGCACGTTATGAAGATTACGTGAGAGGTACTGCTTTCCTTCATCAAGGACCAAGCCAAGGATATAGGCGGTACAAATTACGACTGAAAACGATTTTCGCATGCACATCTAGTTATAGGGAATACTATATTACACATTTGTATACCACAGTCCACACTAGCGTCAGCACGAGTCGCAGCCACGAGGGAAGAGCGAAGAGAAGAATGATTGCTGCACGTTTGCGCATCGGGTGGTAAATCGAAACGTATTTTTAGATAGCAAAACGAATTAAATCTTCATTACATCATTCTCATGAACGTAGACACGGAAATTGTCCTATGACTGTCAAGATGTCAACAACAGGAATTTGTATTTTTCTCCTCATTTTAACATTATTTACGACAATATTTCAACTTATAACTAACAACGTATTTCAACATTTGTATATTTCCTTGGAAATTGTTGCCATTAAAATAATTTATTAATCTTGCAAAAAAATTCGTCAAAATGAAAGTTTAAATCTGTGGAATTCTGATGAAAAAATGTTTTGATGTTGAATATAGCATGAGCAAGTATTTACGACATTTTTATCAAAACAATTGTACACCCAACGCAAAGCAATTCATCATAGACAGAGTTGTTGTAATAAATTAGAAGAGAACGGTGTGTTTATTTGCTTAATGCAGATAAACGTAGGTAATGATAATTATTAAATTGTAAACATTCCTAGATGAGAATAAGCGGAACTCGGAAAAAGCTATAGACCTAAGTACACAAACAACAAAACAAGAATAGAACTCTTATTTCTAAAATTAGAAAAATAGGTTGATTAAACATTAACGGTCCCATTTTTAAACTGAAATTTGAGCATCTAGTAAGTACTCACCTACATGATGCGTAAATATTTTAACATTTTACCGCATTTAAATTGAGAATTTCCTTTTCGTCCTTAATTTTTCCAGGCTAATGGAACTACTAGTGGCGAACATTGGTCAGAAGTGGAACTGATTCGTCGTTCGTACCTGGTAACTCATCTACTGTCTACAAGAAAGCAGCAAATGTTTCAAATTTGTTTAAAGCTTATACTACCGGAAATAGTTTAAGCAACAATAATCAATCAATGAAATATCTATGTAGATTGCAAAAGTGTTTGGAGTGTAAATATGATATAGCTCAAAAAAATAAATTAAAAATATTTTGCATCAATTTTGTTACAAATCTTTCATTTTATGTATAATAATAAAAAGCGCAAATCATTTCAATTAAATACCTAAACTAAACATTTTCATTGCATTATTTGTAAATTACCGCTTTGAAGATGGGGGCATGTCCTGCTACTCTGGTCATCAAAGTCTAAAAAAACATAATACCTTGTTTACGTGCTCGTGCATACGCCTACTGAAAGAAAAATGAAATTCATCATATAAAATTGGAATGCACAAAAGAGCGCACCTGTTGTTTCAGCATACAACATTTTTGCAGGTATCGAGAGTGCTTTGTCAAACATTTACACGAGCCCCATTACTTTGTAACGTTCGCAGGTTGAAGATGAGGAGTCACTAGAGGGTACTCAGCATCCAACCGTGCCAAATCGACACGAGTCTCTTGAAGACTTGCAGCCGCGCAGACGGACTGCAAGACTCCAGCACCTTCCTTAGGCCCATACTAGGCCTAAGATATGGTGATATGGGTAGGTAGCGTAGATGAGGATGAATGCAAGAGGAAGAGACCATGCCATACCCAAACCATACCATGAAGCATGCTATCAAGAGTCAACAGAATATCAAGAGGGGGACTCGTTTACACAGCCAACAACCAGTCCCTCAATCCTCAATATACACGGCATTAAGCAAGAGCTCAACTTGCACACGGTTTAAACTCGCTGCTTACAGACACTGCTTACTTTACTTAACTTGAGTATAGATCGTAACGTGGTCGAAACATGAAGTCAAATACGTTAAGCTAAGCACGACGCGCATCAAGAACTTTCGCATGTTTCGTTCGATCTGTCAGATCTATGTGACTTTACTTAATTAAGAAACGTTAACGCCGGAACTATTTAAATGTAGATTGGCAAATGCGGTTGCAGTGTGTGATGTGCTCCAATGCGTCGTCTAAATGTCTTCGCAAAGCGAAAAGGTGAATGTCGACATCGATAAAAACGCAACAAATGCGTACACCAGAATGAATCCGAAATTGCGACGTCTCATTCAAACATTTTGTGTGGTGCTGCTCGTGTCGTACACAACGTTGTTGGCCTATCAATCGCTCTCTCGTGCAAACATAAACAACAACAACAACAGTCTTGAGGTATGAAAGTGAAGCTTCTTCACATAAGCGAAATACCATTTTCTTCTTCTTGTTTTAACTTTACGCGTATACCTTACGTCAAGTTACCAGAGTCAGTGATGCCGGTGCAGACTGCAGGCACGAGCATGAGCATGTTACTTATGTTTTGAGGAGCTTAACCAATCGCAGAGGATTCTATAAGACGCGCGCGAACTTTTGGACGCGTGTGGAATCCCGCGAAAATTTAAGCGCCATTCAAAATATTTTGTACCTGCAATCCTTACAGCTAACAACACCGCAAACCAATAAATTTTCGACGTTAGTTAATTATGTGAATTTCTGATATTGTTACAGAACACACTCCGTGAAAAATTAAGTGGTAGAAGTAAAAGTAAAGAATATTCGATAGAAGAACAACAAGTTCATCACGTGAAAAATGTAGCACTAAGAAAAACTGATTGGACCAGCGAAGTTCCATCGGCGACAGCGACAGTAAAACCGCCTACGACAACCTTACATGATGTTTTTATCAGTGTCAAAACCACCAAACATTATCACAAAAGTCGGTTACCAATTATATTGAAAACCTGGTTTCAATTAGCGAAAGCACAGGTAAATTATTTCAATTATGTTATTCATTGCTATGTTGCATCTTTAATGAAACCAACCATGATATTGTGTGTGTTGGTGGAATTTGTCAATTTTATTGCTGCAATTGCTGCCAAAATAATGCAATAATGGAATAATATTTGGAAAAGGTAATTGCCTAATATTAATTGCAACAGTGCAGCATTTAATGATTATTGTTTAAATTAATATAGTAAATTTAACCATCATCAATGTGGTTACATATTTATACACAATTGTAGATGAAATTGCAATAATCCTATGAAATTATATTTAATCTGCAAGTGCAAGTAGTTAAATAATACAATTACAAGTGCGCGGTGTGCTTTTTACTTTTTGTGTGAGTTTTGTTATTTTCATTATGTTCTTTTCACTTTTTGTATATAAAAAGGTCGTCAAGTTTCAAAGTGACAGACCTCATATGGAAATTAACAATAAGAAAAGCGACGACGTACAAACATATTGCATTGAACTTGTATATTTGTAGCAAGAGTAGTCGTAAGTTCTTCATGCTAGTTGAGCACTAATGGGGTTACTAGTGCCTTTATGCTATGTATGTTATTCCGTTCATGTTTGTATATTGGTATGGTATGTGCCATTGAAATGGTGTGGTAGTGATGCGTTGCACGTGCAAGTGGGGGTTATTATATAATTCTATAAGCGAGGGGTTGTTAATTGCGGGTACCTTAGGGGCGCGCTTTTCCCACGAGTTCTCAGGCTTTGAGCTTACTTTAATAAAAGACTGACACGTGTCGCACATGCGACTTTCCTTATTATCAAAATACTACTTAACTTTTACCTACATGAACTTTTGAATTTTTTACATCTAATCCAATTTGTATTTGTTTAAAAAACAAAATCATTCAGTTGTTTTGTTTTTACTTGCTGTTTTTGAAAAAAAGTTGAAACCACAACCATGAAATGTTTGTCGAAATTCCATTTCATTTGAGTGTTTGCTCTGTGGACATCAAGTATGACGGAAGTAAACGTTTTCTGCGCGCATTATTAATTGGAATGCTTGCCATTGGCGTAGGCGCTCGTTAAAACTATTCCAACCATGCAGCTCATGCATGTTTCATCAAACGATCGACGAAACCAATTTCGCGCTTTGTTTATAGATGTAAACTTGCAAATGTGCTCAAGTTCAGAGAAACATTATTGCTTTATGTGGTATTTGTTCTGTGTTAATGCTTAGCTAGAGACTAGAGATGTCATGTTTATTGTAAATGTTAAATGAACAAATAGCCTTTAAGTTAAATGACGAATTCATTTAATTAATATGACACTATCTTTATTAAAATTTAGCGTTAAAATATCCTGTTGTATTGTTTTGCAGACATGGTTCTTTACAGACACTGACGATCCCGAATTCCAACTGAAAACGAGTAAGTATTTTGTTCTTTAGCTCGTTTAATTAAATGAAAATGTGCTACCTGCTGTTTTTCAAATAATTGTACATTACAGTTTTTCTTAAAGCCGTTTCGATTTGTTAGTTGCTTCTAATTAATCGCTTTGTTTTTTCTATGATGTAAGTCTTGTTTGTTGGTGTGAACGTGTGATGTATGAAAAACAGTTTGCACTAAGTCCTTTTAAAGACGCTAAATGCGCTCTGCTGTGCACTGTGCGGTTTATTAGTTGTGGAACGAGTGGAAATTGTGTTTAGTAATGCTAGTAATTTTCTAGTCAACATCAATCGTCGATGCGTCGAACGTACATATCCAATTTAACAAGTGTACAAGCGCCGTTCTTAATTAAACTAATTAATGATTCGCCCGTGCGCGCCTGTTGCATGAACAAATGAACGCGCATCTTAGATGTCAAACAACGCAGTCGTTAATTAATGGTAGCTACTAGTTTATCGAATGCTTATTAGTACTTAGTAAGTACGTTATTGCAAAGTGTAATTTGTGATGATTACTTAGATGACTCTTTGTTAGTTTGTTTCTAACCGTTTTTTGCTGCTCTTGATGGTTATCTAAAATCTATATTTTTGCATTTCCCGGAAGTAAACACACCACTCGCGTGCATAAGTAGGGAAGGAAAACAAGGCAAGTTAGTCAAGCGAAACACTAAATAACTAACAGTCGAAGGGAACAAGAAGTTTGCCAAAGTGTGTATATAACAACAACTGCTAGAAACTTCAAGAAACAAGAATTACACAAAGTCCGAACAGCAAATATAGGTATAATGTGTGCAGGTGCTAAGGTGTTTATGGTCTACTGACCAAAGACATTCAGAGACTTTTGGACGAGTATTCTTCAATTCGCCATTGTTTATTTCGTACGAAGCAAACTCTTTACTTATTCGCTTCTTCGGCGGATGCTTTCAGGAAGCCTCTCGCACGCCGAAGAAGATAAACTCACTCGAATCTTAACTATTTTAACGAAATGCGAGCGCGTTCGAAATCTCAATGAGACAATGAAAGAGATTTACGGCTTTCTGGGGATTCGCAATAAAGTTTTACTGTTCTCGCTTTAATAAGCAATGATTTTCTTTTACTAATAATAGATTGAAAGAACAGTAACTTCAATTAAATTAAAATTTCATCCGACACAACTATAAATCTTGTGGACAATGCACAAATCACACGATTGTTTTAGTTTCAATTAAATGAACTTTCTGAAGATCATTCTGAAGTTATTACTGAACGCGACGGGAGAGAAATTAATTCAAATCAAGTTTATTTAAATAGTGTGCACAGTGCACCTTATTTGTTCATGTTTTTTATGACCAGTACTAGTTGTATAATCCAATTGCTTTCACGCTTACGTTTTATTACTGCAAGTTCGTAACTTGCGCAATATAAAAATTAAATTAATTTTTATGATTACACTTGCTCTTCTGGATTATTCTTAGTGAGATTAAATCAAGCACGAGAAAAGAGGTTACTTAATAATTGACCAAAATTTAATCAATATGGATGCTCAAGCGTACTCATTAAAGTATACAAATCGTTTGATTAATACGTGCAATAAAAACGCGCTTATCTTATGTTGTGACTGGATGAAAAAAGCAAGTTCTTTCAAGGCTTCCTCAATTACCGTCTTTGCAGTTTTAACATACTTTGTAACTATACAGCGGTAGGACAGCAACATCCTTTTTACATCTCGTCGTATAATAATTACTAAATAAATCATAATTTTATCCGTTTAATTTGTATTCTTGTCGCGTTAAATTCTCGCTTCCTGCTTATGCTTCGCTTGAATCAAGTCCGGGTGCACTGGTGTAGATTTGATGTACAGAAAAAACTCCATGCTACGAAGCAAAGGAGCAAACCATTCAGGATTCAAGGCAAAGGCGCGCGTCTTAACGATATAATAAGATTAAATACTTACACAATTCTCATTTTCATTCACATTCCCTTCTTCCCTATCCCCATTCCCAGTTTCAAATGCGCTTTTTTAGCCAAATAGACTTTATAAGTTCATATCCCCAATACACATGATAATACATCAAAGCCTTAGAAGTTTTTTTTAAATTCAAAGCTGACTAAAAAGTGTACTCGAAGAATTGAAAAAACAAGGCTGTTAAGCAAGCTACTACAAAACTCTTTGGTAATTTAAATTTAAAAAGCTTACTTAATGTAGTTTCAGCTGAGCCGATATGCTTTTTTCGATGAAATAATGGAATGAATGGTAGTTATCTGCATGTGAATAGATTACATTATGATAGTTTGGTTTATGCAGTTTGTCACTCTTCAAGTTCAAGTAGAAAAGTATGCATAATAAGTGTAACATTGATGTATTACAGATGGCCACATGATCAACACCAACTGTTCGTCGTCTCATAACCGAAAAGCCTTATGTTGTAAGATGTCTGTTGAGTTTGACACTTTCATCGACAGCGATAAAAAGTAAGTGCATTATGAATAGTCCATAATTCTATTTTTCAAAAACCTTTCCAGACTATGAGCTAAATTTAAAATGTTGATTTTTTAACTCCCTGTATATGCGTACATACAATCTTAATTAAATTGGTTCATATACATTAAGAGTTTATTTTTTGTTGAATTTAATTTAAAAATGAATTTTTGCATTGCATGATCTCGTCTGAAGTTGACTTCTCTTGTAACTTGTGCATCATGCAAACACAAGAGCCAAGACAGATGGTACTCGAGTTGATATAATAAAATCAAAAAGGAAGACTTCCTTTTATTTTCGCAAGTATGCGCACAAAAATAATGCATATCATCAACACGACGCCATCACGTCCCGAAAATGACTGAAGGCGCAAAAAACAAAACCGTAATGCATTTTTACACTTGAACGAACTTAATGCACGTTTGATGCAGATCATATTCTCCTATCCTCGCCGTTTCACCAGCATCAAAGTGCCAATACCGCAAATCAGACCAATGACGCAATTCATTCAGATTCTTTCTGTATTTTAAACACAATCTTCTTAAAAATGCAGCCGTTAAATCGCTCTTTCTGCCACTGTAAGCGTTTGTTGGCTTTAAAAGGCTATATATTTATTTTATATCTTGCAAAGCATAGGCATCAAATTCAAATGGTACCATGAAATCATGATATTAACATTAGAAAAGAACGCGGGCGCCAAAAGTGCGCCGAATATCGATAGATTCGATAACGAAGTTAATAGATGGGCGTAGGAATCGACATAAATATAAATTACATTAGATTTCTTCATCACTTCGTCAACTTCCAACTAAATTAAACATTGAAGTGATTTTATGCTCAATATCTCAATGAGAATGAATAAATTATCTGGTCTAGTAAAGAGTCATAAATTGTATTTTATTTAAAGCTGAATGCGTTAGGTTACAGAAGTATTCGTAAGACTCGGTGTGATGTTTCAAAAATATCAAAATGTAGACATTCGATGAGAAGAGAATAGGCAATTTTAAGGATCTAGACAGTGATTGACGTTCATATTGAGTAAAATTTATTGAATATACTTGTATACTTCTTTTTACTGTTTTGTTGCTTTACATCGATTTTATATTATACTTTCACGTGCAGAAGAAGAAAATATTCGCACTCTTTTCATTAATATATAGTATAGGTAGCAATAAGTGAATTTAACGATAATGATTTTTTGTTATATATGACAATCGTATATACCAAGCCGAAAGTAGAAATTAATTTATTTCTCTTATCAGTTGGCAATAATGATTAACGTTTAGTGAGTCTCCTATACCGCCGGCGTAATTTAACGAGATTCAACGATGATAATTTAATACCCCTTTCTGGCATGTCGATTTTATTATACGGGATGCCTATGAAGTTAAAGAAGTTGTATTAGCGATTGGCTCTGTCATTGGCAAAACCAGTATCACTATTTCATAGTATTCACTGTGTAGAGGAGATGAAAGAGCATCGAATGAACAAACAGAGCGAAATGTCGCTGCAAGTTGTGATAAACTTCCAAGTTTACCACTAATACCCGACTTAGCCACCCAGTTTAACGACGCAATAAAGATGATTACGATTATTCTTTATTCATATTGGTAGACGTAAGTACAAAGTGCATAAACCGTTTATAACTTTGATTCGTTTTTTTGGAATTTAACTGTGAGTAGGTACTTATTTAGAAATGCAAATTTTCAATTTCGAATGTCAATTTCAAAGGTTTGCATGATTTGTTTGTTTAAACTTTTAATTGTTTGGCGAAAGTTTTAAAAACATTAATAACAAATCTTTGCCCTGTTACCTCCACAAGCATCAAGTGCCCAAGTTATGCATTACGAATTGCGGCTCTGTGGAACATTGTAAATTGTCAGAGTTGGTAATGGGTAATGGGAAGACGCATGAATGCGAATAGGGCTCACTCTCCCGCTTTTATCGATTTTGTGTTTTGCACACATGGCGCCTCTTGAAAAGAAGAAAACGAACACTTTCAGCGAAAGCAATGGAGCCGAAATGAAATCAAGCCGATTTCTATTTTTATCACGCCTTTTCATTCAAGAAAATACATTTTCTTTTCAACTTCTCGTCTCGTCGTATCGCATGTGTTCATTTCCATTGCTTTTAGGTTTAGGTAAAATTTACGGACCATCTCGTTGACTTTCTTACAAAAACCGATTAGGAGAGTCAATAGAAAGAGTGCTATCATTTTTGCCAAAAATTCCTACCTGTGTGAACTTAGCTACAAAATCTCAGCAACAACTTTTGGTACAAAATTACAAATTTTGAAACTATTATATCTAGCGTCCTAATCAACACACAACAAAACTAATACCATCGTTA
>JARJDT010019757.1:0-13982 GCA_030264655.1 Leptusa sp. GC000079
ATGTAATTCATATGCAATTTTCAAAATCTAGTTGGCGAAATCACTATCACGGTAACGTACGGCTGTGTTCTGATTAGCGTGGATGCTTACAATAGCGGTGACAAAAGTGACCATCAAGAGTTCATAAACCTTTTTGTATCTAATAGAAAGCAACTATAGTTGTTTGTTACAAATTTAAATTTTGTTGAAAATTATTATAAAAGTTGCCAATAGTAAAGTCACTACTTCCTTCATATTTTCGGAAAACCGGGGAAAACCCTGATTTATTTTGAGAGACAATTTTAAAGACAACAAACAAACCACTTAAAAATCTAATCCAAACGTTTTGACCAATCCGAACCACAAAAAATATGTATAAATCAAAAACAAAGCATTCTGCGTTGCGCACCTTTCATTAAAATATGTTTAAAATACAACAAGAAACTAAAATTGCAAGTTTAGTGGGGATTGATAAGGAACGTAAAAGTCAGTGTTAGTCACTCAACCAGTGCACGTAAATTGTAGTTTTAAGAAGTAACATAGTAAAAAAAGACGTTACAGGTGCCGGTCTCCATTTGCATATTTAACAATTTCGTATTTCACGAGATAAAGATAAAGATAAAGTTTTAAAATCGGTCAAGTCAATTATTTAATAATGCCTGGGCGCAATAAAGTTAGTAGTAAAGTAGAAATAAAGTTATTGCGGGACCTACCAGCAGTTACAAAATTTAAGCACTCCAGCACTCCAACACGTTGTGTTCAAGAACCTAATTTTAGTAATATTCATAAAAATGTAACTGTGATCATCAAAGATGATAAAAATTATTTAAAAAATTCGAATCCAATTCAGAATCTCCAAGGGAATGTAAATCTGGGTGCTGCCCAAAAACATATTTTTAACTATAACTATAATGAAGAGGTAACTTTGGCATTTTCTTCTTTTATTTAATAATATAATTTTGAACATTTCTAGTGTATCGATTGCGATTCGGATAATTTCGACAGCAGTGTGGATGAGATAACAGGGAATGAAGTTGTTGTTAATTCTAGTTCTGAGGATGAAAGCGATAGTGAATCGGACCAAAAC
The DNA here is from genome assembly GCA_030264655.1 of Leptusa sp. GC000079. Classification (NCBI taxonomy): domain Eukaryota; kingdom Metazoa; phylum Arthropoda; class Insecta; order Coleoptera; family Staphylinidae; genus Leptusa; species Leptusa sp. GC000079. The sequence continues at coordinate 1,067 of JARJDT010019757.1, forward strand.
AATTGCGATTGTGAATGTGGACAATGCCATCTCACTGATGGGGAATCTCGTTCTGATGACTGTGATTCCGCTTGTAGTTGCCAATGCGGCGCAGATTGGACTGATAGTGAAGAAACTGAAACGGATGATACTACCGGTTGGTATTCAACTGATGACTCAATATCTCTCGACTGATTGTTTTTCAAAAAAATTGCAATTTACCAATAATTATAATTAATGTTAATAATATGTATGTTTTTAATAATTTTGAATATGTCTAAAATGCTTTTTGTTGATAAGATCAAAAGTTGAATAAATAAATTTTCGAATTAAATATTATTAATTAAAAGTCTACTTTCTATCTCCGTCATACTTGTGGGACTGGGCCACTGAATGGGCTCGTGATTATGACGAAGAACAAAAGCTGACCAATCGGTCAGACTAATTCATCGGTAAAAAACTACTAATATACCATTTCAATCGCCCAGCTGGGGTATTTTCGAGTTTAAAGTCTTGGCAACGGGAAAATTAAATTGTTAATTTTTAAAAAATGAAGTTTTGCGAGAAGTTATTTTGTTTAAATAAAACTTAAACTAATCGTAGACATGGCTGATTATTTTTTCTTTGATCTCTTGGTATTTACCTATTTATTAACCATTGTTATCAGGCAATTTAGTGTGCGCAAGATAACGAACAAGGAACGCCATATTTTTTATTAATTAGGTAAGTATAAGTACTTTAATCATTTGTTTGATCGTTGCCAAATTATTAAATTTTATATTCTCCAGCATATTCCAAGTACTTAAAATGTCCGCTAATCGTAAACAGATTATGATCAATTTACACAAAAGAAAAAGACAATGCATTTTCGATATTTTTAGCTATAAATATTAAAAGTAAATTTATAATATGCAATAAATAGCTTTGCACAAGATAAATTAAATTGCGATGCTTACTAGAAATGTGTTTAATACCTGCTGAGGCCCTCATTATCTCTCTTTAATCCTATAAATACCCATTTGTTTCTCGCTAAATTTCTCGCCAAACGCCAAGTTTACTCAACTAACAACGCGCCTTCGAACGCATTTAAGTATTATTTTAATACCTTGAAGCGATAAAACTGATTCTATTACATACGTAACATGTTACAAGCTAACAAGCAACATTATTAAAAGCTCGTGTTTCCTATAAATAAATTACGACGCTCTACAGCTGAGCGCATTTAAACAAACGCTAACGGCGGGTTAAACGTTTTCACACATTCGTAAAACTAGTAAACGCAGGTGAAATTTCTGTGATATTCTGTCGACAACGCAATGCGAATACGAACGCAAAATTATTGATTAGTGTATTTCGGCATATACAGCGTTCCTTTTTCGGATTCGGAGTTGCTCTCTTTCGGCTTTCCTTAACGCACGCAATTTGCACGAAATCATATAGCCACACGTATGCGAACTAAGCAAACAGGTGAATCTGATTCCTCTGCTAGAGACTAGCTAACAACGTGCGCGATTACGTTTTGTATATTCAACTAAGCTAGAGCTAGAAAATAGAAATTGCGAGTGAAAGGAAAATGGCGCAAAACGGAGCAACGCATGATTGCAAAACGGCTAGGATTGTAAAATTTGAAGAGTTAGGTAAGGCAGCTATAAAAAAAACACTGTTCACGGGCGATGCGAACGCGCGATCGCATTTTCGATTTCCATATGGATGGAAATTTAAATGTCAGCAACTTTTCATGCATACATTTTCATTTTTGTTCAAATATCAAGTTTGAGTGGAAAATCAAGTTTGTTTTCGACGCATTCAAAATTTCGTGTTTACGCGCCGGCCTACTATTTCGACTAAATGTGATAAATTACTACCGACATACATTTCTTATAACTTTTAATCAGTAGAGGAATTTTTTATTTATGCAAAACACAAATTATTTCCATTCAAAATCAGAGGGATATTGCGAGAGCTCTCATTGGTTAAAACAATACGGTGTTTGACCGTGATTGGACAGGAGAGGTAGAGTTTCTGCACTTTCAACCAATCACAGCACTCGCAATATCACTTTCACTTGCAACATTAAGTTTTTAGTATTTTACCCAAAACTTCCGGATTACGACGTGAAATTTAGGCTTTTAACTTAACTTTTTATAGAAAATATGTCGATTTTTATCAGTCTGTGATGTTAATTGCAGAGGAGACAATTCAAACCTTACTGCAGAAAGCAGTAAAAGTGCGTGAGAACGCATATGCACCTTACAGCAAATTTCACGTGGGTGCATGTGTGGAGCTGGAAACCGGCGAAATGGTCACCGGCTGCAACGTGGAGAACGCGTCCTTCACGGTGGGCACGTGCGCCGAACGCTGCGCTCTTGTCAAAGCAATCAGCGAGGGCAATCGCTGCTTCAAGCGCATCGCCGTCGTCGCTTACCAAGAGCACGCGTTCACGTCGCCGTGCGGCGCATGCCGCCAGTTCATGAACGAATTCGGCAACTTCGAGGTATATCTTTCGAAGCCAGACCTGCAGAGTGTGCTCACCACCACTGTGGGCGAACTCTTGCCGTTCGGTTTCGGCCCTAACAAAGACTATTCAATTTCTTAATGTTCTTTATCTTTCCGTGTTATCCTTATACTTTAAGTAATTCAAACAGTTCTAAACTAATCAAACAAACTTATGTGAATAAAATGATGTGGACACAAGACTTTTCTTTCCTCTCTTTCCTTATCACGAAACACTTATTTAAACAGACGCAAAACACATGTTTTTATTTCTTTGGCGGAAATTCAAATAAGAAATCAAATTTGGATCTTACTTTTCCTCATTTCATTCATGGACAGATAAAAAATACACGAAGAAACACTTATACACTTTATTGAATACGAACACGCAATTTATTGCAATTCATTTCATATAGTAATCAATTAATCAACAATCAATAAAATCAAAGAATATTATCTACAACTGTATACTGCACTGTCTAGCAATTCAAAAATTTAATATGCATCATAGCATAGTACACAAACACCTCTTTATTTAATCATATCTTTACATTTCAAGTTATTTCTTTTCTTCTGTTTTAAACTTTTTCATTTCATTACTTTAGTAATAATTAACATCTATCTCGCATTCTTATTATAATACCTTATGACTTATAATAAGAAACTAATAATTAGTGTTATAGTTGGTTTTAATGGTCTAAACTTGGACTAAACTTTATCAGTGACTGTGATACTTTGTGTTTTTTTTAATATTATATTGAAACTTTAAATTTATTTACACGCAAAGATTGAAAATACCGTAAAGAATGTCGGAATGTCGCAATATATACAGATATAATCAATCGCATAATCTAGTAAACGGTTGCACGGCTGGGTTTAAGCCCTCCCGGAAATGACCGCACTGCCCGGCTTCGTATCGCCCGTCTCTTTCTCCAGCTGCCTGCCCAAGTACTCCCAATTGTGCACCATCAGCTTCTGCACGGCTAGCAAAGCCTCGTAACGCACATTCGGGTCTTCGTGCGCTAGCAAGTTCATGACGAGTTGCTTGCCGCCCAATTGCTCAATAACGCTACGGAAAGTAAGAAAACAATGAAGAAAGTATTTGAAAAATTTGCCAGAATTATTTACAGAGCTTGCCAAAATAGTAAAAAAAAAGTATTTTGTTTGTTTGTCTCCATTACGGATTTACAAAACTTAAATAGTGTGTTCTGCAAAACTAATAGAAACAAAGAAACTAAATAGAAAAAGTATTTAAAATAGTCTATTTAAATACTTCTATTTCTTTTGTGGCAAGCTCTGATTATTTATGGGCTACTTACTGTTTGCCACGAGGATAATGACGAACATATTCGCCAATATCGAAGCTCGCGACGCTCAGGACGAGCGGATCGGAGCTGGTCTCGAGGTAACGAATCAGAATGCGTAGCAACTCGTAGTTCTTCTCGTTGAGACGCTGCGCGTTCTCGCGCCAGAACTTGCTCTTGTGCACCGGGGACCACTCCAAGCGTCCGGACTTCACCTCCGTCGCGTACTCATCAAAGGAGCTCAAGTCCTGCACGGAGCATTGCAGCTTCTCCGTGAGGAAAAGCACATCAGCGCTGATGTCCTCGTCGTCGTACTTGCGCTGCTCGAAGATCGCCAGCTGCTTGAGGACCTTGCACTGCACCATCGCGATGCAGTGCTCCTTGGCGACCTGCGCGTCCTCCGGCTTTTCGATCAGGTTGCGATAGACGGCGAGAATGATGCGCGTCACCTTCTCCTTGACTGAATCGCTGAGGATGTCGGCGAGAATCAGGATGACGTTAAACTTGTTCATCTTCTCCGCCAGCAGCGGATTGAAGGTGAGCACCCAGATGCAGAAGATCAGCTGGTATTGCACTTGGAAGTTGACGCGGCCGGTGAGCACCGACAGGAGCGTCGAGATGCCGTCGACGGAGACGAACGCGAAGCGGTACTCGTCGATGCGCAGCATCATTTGCAAGCACCGCGCCACCGACTGTATATGCTCGTTGTTCTAATGGCGGAAAACAAGAGTTACTAAGGGAGGTCGCTGGGGCAGTAGTTGAGAACAATGAAGAAATGAGTGCTCTTGTGATTGTGAGCATGCTGTTAATGGGAATACTCCCTGTCGCATCGAGTAGTGATGCGCGCAAAACGAGACGAGATCGTTATTACTCAATTTATTACTAAAATTATTGATTTCGAGATTGACAAGAATTAATTTGTAGATCTTGGTCTCGGTCTTGACGAGATCTTGATAAAATAGGTGCTATATGCAATAAGCAGCGCCAAAAAAATCCTGTCTCGGCGAGATTTTTCATTTCCATCTCGATATTTATCTCGACTTAAAAAATGCATATTGATCTCGAAAAATGTCGAGACTCAATACAAGACCAAAATTACTTATACTTTTTAGGGCCGTAAGATCTCGGCAAAAGATTCTTGTCTCGCCGAGATTTTTCAATTCCTTCTCGATATTCATCTCGACTTATGTATATAAATTCATATTGATCTCGAAATATGTCGAGACTCGAGACAAGACCAAGATTAATCGTGTCTTGTGCGCATCACTAGCACCGAGCGTGGGCAAATACCGACCGACAGCTCAAGGCCGCGCTGCTCGTCGATGCTGAACGACATTCCCACGTAGGTTTCCGTCGGCTCGCCCTTGCTGGGATCGCGGAGACGCGCGTGCGACATTAGGTCGTCGTACTAAAGGTATGGGTGGCCGGTTACCGTTTAGTTTGGGCGGATTAATAAAGGATTGAAGAGAGGACAAAAAGAACAGCAACCGATTATTAAATATGCGTCAAACTTATCGACCACAACCTCGAGGCACGTTGGATTAGTCGTTAATTAGAGCGCTTCATTTTTTTGTTTTGCTTTCTTTGCAAATGGCACGCAAGTGTTAGTCGAAGATTAGTCAAACATGTTTCAACAAGCAGATGGGCGAGATGAGTTGATCGAAAAAGACGAAAACTAAGCCACTAGACAAACATGAGCGGAACCCACACGTGAACAGAAAGGAACTTACCTGAAGCTTCAACTGGTCTTTCAACCAAGTCAAATAGAAGTGCAGGTCGCTGCGTTCCATTTGATTTTGGGCCCAGCAAGCGATTTTCGTAATGATCCGCGATGTCATATTGGTGATGAACTCGTCGGGGCGATTGAGGAGGTTCAGGAACGGCCCCCAGACGCTCTCTTTGGTCTTCACGGCGTACTCGTGGAATAGCTCCACGCGCGACTTATCTTCCTGGATCATATCGTCAACAAGGACCAGGATGTATTGCAAGGTTTGGTCCTTGCTGATATGTCCCAGGAGATTGAGAAACGTTTTCGCGCATTGGAGCCGATTGGATTTGAGCAGCTCTTCACGTTTGTGACTGTCATTGATATCAAAATTGGTGATGAAGTTAAAATCTTCCTGCGAGATCATCTGTGACCTAAAAGATGGTATGGTCAAAGATGTTCAAAGCCCTGAGCGAAAAGGAGGGCAAACAGGCAGAACACACTCACTGAAAATACGATTGCCAATTGACATGTTGCGAGCGAATGTCGGTGGCTTTCTGCTGCAAGACGCTCGTTGCAGCGAGCATATCTGTAAATGAGTGGCAAACAGACAAGAAATTTCAATTTGGATATCGTTTCAAATTCGAATTCTTCGCGAATCAGTCTTGTGATATACGCATGTCACGTGACTGGCGCACCCGTACTTGTTTTCGAACGCGATTGTTTTGTGTGATGGAATTGCGCTGAAATGGCTCATGCGGTGCTTTTCTCACAGAGACTTTATCTAAATCTGGGTAAAATGGGTAAATTGGACGTGGATGTCGTGAGAGAATGCCAAAGGGGTGGAATTAAAGGGGTGCGTTGCTAAAAACAAACATACCAATCTTGTCATCGTCCAAGGAGGTCATGATCTCCTTCAACTTCGGGTCGGCTGGAAAGTTACTCATTTTGCTTACTGATTACACTCTGGTGAAAACGCTACGTTTGTTTGGACACACTTGCAGGGCACGGCGCGACAATAACAATTTGTAACGCACTGAGAGCTGCGGGTCTCTTGCTCGCAGTTTTTCGGTTTTGCTGATCAGCTGACTCTAGTCTTGTGATTACAACTGGCAGGAAAATGCACCGTTGCCAGATCTAAATTATTTTTAGAGGAGGCTGTGATGGAAAGACAACTGACAGCAGCGCTCGTGCACATCAGTGCGCATTCGCAAATATTTGAAGAAGTTTATATTATACGATTTTCGTTATAAGTTTATTTATGATTTCAACATATGATAATTTGTAGTCGTTCAGGCGATATGATTCAGGACCAGAAATGGGTCATAAATAAAATCATAACGAAATCATAGCTGCGTTCGGTAATTGAAAACAGTGCTGTTAACGTGAAGTACCTTGAAAATATTGTTTGATAAACAAATTGCAGGTTAGAAATTTAAAAATAATTGTGCACGCACAGAACAAGTATTCTCGAACGCTAAAATTGGTGCAACGCCGAAAGTGCACTAAGTGCACTCCGTTCTCTATTACCGAACGCACCACATGCATGTACAAAATGTTCATCCTTATGTTTTTCTGCATGAAGAATAAAAAGTAAAATCATAATCTGAAGATTTTTTATTTCCCATATATATTTCCCAATAAAATTTACCAATGCCACTAAATTAACAATTTTGAATCTCTGAATTCGACTAAATAGTTTCAATAAATATTAAATACAATGTACAAATAACAATGATTCATATTATGAATTAATTAAATTTAATGAATTAATTAATGAGGACTACGTTTGCGATATCGCGAAGTTTTTCGTTGCAAATAACCAGTAAACTGCTCAAAGACGGAGTCTTGGAGTTGTTCACAGCAAGTAAAGAGCACTTTATTCAAATCTTCAAGATTTGTGAGGTCAATCTCATCTTCATCAAGATCATCATTCTTTTCAATCATATTCTTCAACTTGGATATCTCAGCCTCTTCCAATTGAATGTTGTTTGTTCCAAATCTCAGCTTGATTTTGTTGATGGTATCCCAGAGTTTTAATTGACGACGCTCTGCTTTCCCGCGGTGCGCTTTTAAATATTTGCGCAGTTTGTGGCGATCTTCATCGTTTTCTAGTATATTTACCATTCGGTCGTTAAAGCGTGAGTGTGATGACGAGGCCATGTTTGGTATTTGTGGTCTTTGGTGGCGTTATCAAAATTTGTCAAAATTTACTGGCAGAGTGACTAAAAATTACAACACATCTGACATCATGAGTTTCCTAGATACAATTTTTCATATTATTTCCCGTTTTTGATTGATTTTTATTAAGATCACCCATTTCTGACATTTATTAATTAATTATAATATACACAATTTTTGTGAAAAAATTAATTCCCGCCAATTAAAAAAAAAATGGTTGGCGACATTAAAAATCTTTGTCAATTGTAAATTGTGGGGAAAATGACTCATAAACAGAGTATAGAATATAGGTATAAATAAAATTTGAAATGGAAATACTTACTGCTTGAAATGCAATAGGTAAAATTCAATGCAAATTACACATTTTGACTTGTTAAGTAAAAGTAGTAAATAGATTCATGTGCACAGGAGGCACCTTTAGTGATGTAGAGTTGTAGAGATATCCTTAAACAAATTGTTAAATATAGTACATCAGATATTTGCAATAATAACATAAGCTTGGCTTGTTACCCAGTTATCTTAGCTCAGTAGATAAATTCGTTGCAAAGTGAACTACTAAAATCACAAATAACCTCGCAAATAACCCTCTTTTCCTTCTATCAAGCTAAATTTAAACTACATAAATAATGAGATTTGTAGTGAAGTAACTAAATGTAAATAAATATTAGTTGGATGGTGTGGTGATGTTTGAACGTTGGTTTATTGCTCTTGTTCAGAATATTCACTTCTCCTGATTGGGCTTTATAGTGGGCTTCTTTCAGTTCCAGATCCACATCAAACAACATTTTTGCTGTTCAAAACACATTTACCAGAACAATTGTGTGTTGTTTCAGTAAATGCATAGCTTGTTATTGTCCAATTTAATTTTGTACTATAAATTTTAAAATTGTTTCGAAAATTGTTTACTTCTTCGTATTATTAGAATTAACCTCATTCCCTTATCACTAAATCTGTAAGTAAAAAATCTAAATACGCATGCGTGGATTTTGAGAAAGGTGGTCGTTCAAATATGATTCAACCAAAGATTTTTTGGAGGATTCAACCGTGAGAAATGAAACTCAAATTCCTCTTTTAAGAGGTTTTATTCATGATGAACATTGCATTGTCTACTTAGCCAATCAGGCAACCGGATTTTAAATTGTAACCAATCAGAACTTGGTTGTAATAATAGTATTTTTTAAATTTAAATATGTATATATTTATTGCACAACGTTTAACACAATTCAGACAGCAACACAAGACCGGTATGAGTATTTATAGTTAATCATGCTTACACTATTATGTTTACAAACAGTTAAATAATAATAAATAATTACTCAGAATTAATACAAGAAAAATATAGTACACGTTAGTACCAAATAGTAAACAGATATGTTATTTGAAGACGCCTGGTTATTTTTTTGCAAAAATCTTTTCACCCGTGATACTATTTAACTAATGAGATTACAGAAATCCAGCAATTCAATTGGTTGACAAGTTTCACGGGTGAAAAAGGTTTTTGCCCAAAAAATACGACTAGTGCTGAGAAAATGTTGCTTGTTCCACAGGTTTGTTTCGTCAAGCCATAAATTGCATCCACTATGAAAAAAATTATGAAATTGTCGTAAGTGCATTTTCTGGGAATCGATCAGAGACCACGATTTTAGAACTTTAAATTTCGGGGTCGTGACGTCACTGTGAACTTTGTTCATTTGGCCTAAATATAAATTTTAAAGTTTTGATCTAGTTAAATTATGGGCTGGGTCTTTGCAGAAATTTTAATTAATATTCCTTTCATGAATTAAGAACGAAATTTAGGCAGTCATTCTTTTCCTCATTGAACATTATTTCATAGAAAATACAAATATGCTTGAAGACATGCGTTCTTTTCAGCGATCCACGGCACACTTCACAATAAATTCTGTTGAACGCCCCGGCATTTCACAAGCAAAAGCCATACAAACGCACAGTTACAGTTAAATATTTTCATTAAAAACTTACCGTGACAATTGAAAATCCTACCATTACAAAACTATAGTTTATTACAGTACAATTCATAATTAATGAGTAAGAGTTGCATCTTGTATAATTCGAATCGTCTGGCTTAATCTTATTCATAGTTTTAAACTTTAAAATCAAACATTTCAGATCATACATTCATCGACATCTTCTTTGTGATAATTCCTTTCTAATTTCCCATTTTGTTTTGTCATATACGTAAAAAACTTAATTAAAAATATACAATAGATGGAATAAGTTAAAATTATTTAAAGTAAAATATACATAAATTCATTTAAAAATCGCGCAATCTAATAACTTAAATTAATAGTTTATAGGTAAATAGATGCATTTCTCATTTTTTTTCTTGAGAATTGCATTACATAAAGTTCTTTAATAAAGTTAGGAAAGGATTGGGAGAAGGACAAGCAGGAATTTATATTTACTTGCACAATTAATTGATCGGCTCATACACGGGATTAGACAAAATTACAATTACAAAAATATGAAACAAATATGAAAGACACTGGCATTCACTAAATTTAAATTGAATATCGAATTGATATTACTGTGAACATTCATATCATTACTTTGTTAATTTTTTGATTCTCTTTATGAATGTTTCTAATTAGTTTTAAAGCCAACATGCATGAATTAATTACTTTAAATTACAAATTTTAAATTTAATTTAAAGAAAGTACGTGCATTATTAATTACGTAAAATTCATTGTGAGGTAAAATTCAATTCAATTGTTTTACTTGACATGAAAGCAAAAAATATCAAAGAATCAAAACCTACCAAAAATTGATAAATTACCAAAGAGCCACACGCCAGTGTTTTTCATCATGTGTTATGATAAATTACAACATGTACATTATTCGGGGTGTTTACACCCCGTTCCGGAATCCCTAACTCTTCTTCCACGAATAATACATCTCCAATGGTTTGTTCACCTTCCAGTACTTATCGTTGACTTGCCCCAGCGTCTGATTGCCGTTCAACTGCACATACTGCCCCGTCGACGGACTGATATAAATGCAGAAATTGAGCAGATTGTGCGTCTGCGACAGCTGCGAGTCCAAATCGAGCGTGAGCCGCATCGCCAGATACTTATGCAAGTGATCGACCGTCGCATTCGCGGTCGTCTTGATGTACCGCACGGAGCTCTCCTTGAGCGCCTTAATCAATTGATTGTCGCCGGCCATTTCCGTCGGATGCGGCTTGAAGACGAGCTCGATTTCGTTGAGCGTCGACGGCTCCGACGGGCCCTCGCCCTCCGTGTCAGTTTGCTCCGTCCGCTCCGACGACTCGGACTCCTCGCTGCGCTCCGACGTGAGCGTGCTCTTGGTGCGCTTGCCCAGCTTGCTGATGGAGCTGACGCTCGACGAGACGGGACTCGGCGGCTGCGAGGGCGTGCTGCGGCCGGACGGCGTGGGGCTGCCCGGCGCCGTGTTCGAGTTGCTATTCACGGGCGGGACGCTCGTCGGCGCAGCGATCTCATTCACGTTCGGCGGCGGCTCCACGCCCGCCGTGATGTTGTTATTCGGGCCGTCGTCGTTGTTCTTGCGTGACCGATTCGGCCGGTTCTGCGATTGGAGCTTGATGCCTTCATTGATGGAGTTGACGAGCGCCGCTTGCGAATGGCTCTTGTTGAGCTTCGCCAGCACGCGCTCCTGATGCGCCTCGTACTCGTCCCGACTCGGATAGATCTTTGAAATGAGGAGATCGAAGTTCGGGTCGGGACGCAGCGAGCGCTTCGAGACGAGCTTCTTCCTGCAGGTTGGACATTCCTTGTTGCCCGAGCGCAACGCGGTGATGATGCAGTCGGAGCAGAAGCGATGGAGGCATTCCTTCGTCGTCATCGTCTTCTTGAGCATGTCCAGGCATATCGGGCACATGAGTTCGCTGTGCAGCGAGCGAGGCGAGACGGCGATCTCTGTGTTGTCGACGATGGCGTCCTGCGGGGTTCGGTGCAGCTCATACAGAGACAATTCCCAGGTTTTGTTTAAACCGATTGATTCGGTGCTTGTCATGGTGTTTACGTCTTCGTTATCTTCTCGTGTTGTTGTTTTTGTAACGCAATAATGTCTAATCACCTTTAGTGTAAACAAATGTAACACGAGTAGGTTATGTAATGTAAAATATTTATATTTTCCGTGAGCACTTGCACGACAAAATGGCCGATTACGCCGTCATCAGCGCCACGCGTGTGACTAGTATAAACCACAATTCGAATGTTTTTCCGCGAACTTGACGGAATTTTCTAAGAGTTTTCCGGATTGTTTTCTTTGATTTATTCTAAATGTGATGCGTTTCCACGTTTAATTTCCGGAAGTTAGGACTTTTACGTGATTTGTGCCTTAAAATCAATAATTTAATACGTGGGGCGCAAAGTTTGGAAACAAGCTGAATATTTCGATTATGGAAAAGATTTAAACACAGATAAGATTTAAAAAAAATAAAATAGTTTATAAAATTATAGGATTTAAAATCATTAAGCAAATACATATGCAATTTAATAACTATTGATTGTATTCTAACAAAATATTGATTAAAACGTTGATAAAATTGAATGATGAGAAAGCAATAGCCAATATAATGTTACAATAATTTTATAAATAAAATATCGAATTATTCAACTAGAATGTTAAAATAAAAGATTTATGCGCTTTTTTTATTTTAAAACAAAATAATAAATCCGTTTCAAAAGAAATAAAAACACCTTTATTTAATACTAGGATACAGGCTGTTTGCCAATTGGCGAATCACTGCCCTATAAGTTAGGGCAAAGGTGACTTCAGGGTACTTAAAGGCAATTAAATTTTGGGCCTTTTTTGTATTTAAGACTTTTCTGTATCTCCCATAGTTTGCTTGTTATGTCGATTTTTGTCCTTTTTTTTTGTGGTTTCTCCCGAATATTTGGACTGCCCTATTAGTTAGGGCAAAAGTGTCTTCAGGAAACTTAAAGGCAATTAATTTTTGCGTCTTTTTTGTATTTAAGACTTCTGTATCTCCCATAGTTTGCAATAGTTTGCTTGTTATGGTGTTTTTGTCTTTTTTGTATTTTTCGCGAATATTATAGAATATTAAGATTTTTCAAGTCGAAATTTTCAGTCCAAAATTCGTGAATTTTGTTTACCGCCGCTTATCCGGATTCGAAATAAGCAACTGTATTTTTGTTAGAAAACCATTATCTATCTCTTTTATTTTGTATCTTCTATCCATCTTTCTATTTTTTCTTTAGTAAATTCGTCCTTCTCTATATATTTGTATTTC